>PVKB01005513.1:0-94022 GCA_004027205.1 Ctenodactylus gundi | reverse complement strand
CAGGAGCAAGGTGAAGATTGGGGGGGGGCGGGGGGGGGCGGGGGGAGGCCTGAATATCAGCAACAGTGCTTTCAGGATTTCAGCATTTGTGCTCTGTTTCTCTTTTGCTACAATTGAACTGCCTCTGATCTCATTACTCTGGGAGGCAAGAGGATGGGAAGTTTAAGCCCAGCCTGGCGAACTTGTTGAATTAGAAAGACCTTGCCTCAAAAAAAAAAAAAAGCCAAAAAAAATGGATTGGGAATTGCAGAAGCCCTGGATTCCATCCTTAGCCCATAAATACATAAATACATAAATAAATATTTTAAAAGGAATGAGAGAGAAAAAATTGACTTAATCTCACAGTCCCTTGTACAGTAGATTTTTACAAAATTCCTTTAACCAATATTTTTAAACAGGTTTTCATGTTTAAAACAATATTTGGCACATGACAAACACAAAACTGAATACAGGGTTGCTGGGCAAAGACTTTTTTTTTCCTTGAGGCAGGGTCTCAATCTATAGCCCAGGCAGGTCCTGCACTCACTATGGAGCCCAGGCTGGCCTTGGACTCAGAGCAATACACCTGCCTCCGCCTCCCGAGTGCTGGGATTACAGACAGTGCACCACCACACCCAGCTTATGTGGTGCTGGGGATCGAACACAGGTACTTAGTGCTTGCTAAGCGAGCACTTGAACTACTGAACCATTCCCAGCCCCACAGTTACTTTAAAAATAAAAAAACTATGTATTGAGTGCAATAATAAAGTTAAGAGCAAATTATAACTCAAAGTTATTTAAAACCACCAGAAACTGGCCTACATGCAAAAATGTGCCAATAAAAATATTTCACTAAAACACGTTCCTGGATTACCCTTCCCCTTTAAATGACATGCCCCAGGTTCACTGTACCTTAGTCCTGGTTTTGCTCGGATGCATAGAGATAAGTTATATCAAGTGGGAGGCTCAGCGTGGCGCTCTCTGGAAGCACCGGGCCTTGAAAACTGAGTGACTGGGCCACCTCTGAAGAAAAGAGGCTGTCCTATATGCTGGTCTTCATCCCTGTTTTGCTATTAATATTGTACTTAACTAGATCTACAAAAGAAAAATAGATGCTCATAATCTATTGCTAATCTCAGTGTTTTCATTTCCTCTTTCCACTGGGTTTATTGTTTGTGTGTTGCACATTGAAAAACAATATTAAATAATGCTCAAATGTTGTGTCTTCCGTGATTCCCACTGACAAATTGCTGTCCTCTGCAACTGCACAGAACATGACAGTTCAATGTCACAAAAGCTGTTGGCTTGCCTCCCTAGAACAAATTAGAGTCTCTGCGTGTGTGTATGTGAAACCATTGTATGTATGTAAAAGCTGACCTTAAAACTTCCAAAATTTTTTCAGTTATTAATGTATGTATCATTAAAGAAATCTTACATGTTTATCTGCAGTATCAGTGGCTGGAAATAATGATGTCTATTAGGGCTTGAATCTGGAATGTTCCCCAAAAGCTTCTCTATTTGAATGTTATAGATTGTCTGTGGAACCATGTGCTGTTGGAAATTTGGGGCCTAGTCTGGAGGGGTGGATTACAGACATGTAAATGGGATTACAGTCGTGTAGTGGGGGATTCCACACCTGGATCCAGGAGGGGCAGATCCCTGGGATGAGACCTGAAAGGATGTATAAGCCACTTCCGGCTTTCCTTGAGTAGTCACGAGTCGCCTTGACTTGGCTTCCTGTTTGTGATTTCATGAGAAGCTCCCTCCACCTCTGCCTCTGCCATGTACTCCCGTGGCTACCGGCCACCCCTGAGTGGATTGTGACCTTCTGAAACTATGAGCTAAAATAAACCTTTCCTCCCCTGAATCTGTGGATGTCGGGTATTGAGTCACAGCAACGAAAAAGTAACTAAGATGATGTCTTAAATAAGATGGACATTATTACTGTATTTAGGAAGATTAGGAGAAGATAAGATATATTTAACTTTCTGAGTCTGATCCATTTTTCACTGGGCATAATAGTCTCAGTTTGCACCCATTTGCCTACAAAATGACTCAAATTTGTGATTCTTTATGGCACAGTAATACTCCATTGTGTATATATACCGTATTTATTGAATCATTTGTAGTTGGGCATATTGGTTTCTTCCAAGATTTGTCCAATGTAATTTTTTGTATCTCATTATATCTTTATTGGGATTCTTTAATATGGCCACAAACACCTGTCCACATAAGAAAAGAACTATAACAATGGAATTCGTAAGGCTAGAAAGTTAAGAAAGAAAGAGAAGTTAAATTTCAAATTCCTTAGCTGAACACTGGAAAGTAAATATGTGTGCATTCAAAATACCTTCAAGTTATCATTACATCAGTTTTCTTAGGCTAAACTTACGTCAAAGCCTGAATAAATGAATCACAACAATAAATGAACTTAAATCTACATTACAAAAGTATATTACATAAAGAAATAGATATAAAGGCATAGTTAGTTGCTTCAGAAAATTTTAAGAGTTCTTTCCCAAAGAGAAACAGGAAGAAATGAGTAATCATTGTTACACATTTAGTTACAGAGCATGAAATTGAAAAGTAAAATTTAAGAGGCACAGGTTGAACTAATAGCCAACTGAGTTCTTAGCCAATGGACTAAGGCTGTGTGATCTTTTGTCTTTACCACTCAATAATAGCTTCAGGGAAAAGACCCCAAGAACCACTTACTAACCAACTCCTACTGTTTTAAAACTAATAATATCCCAAATCAAAACCACTGCCTTATGCCACTCCACCCTCAGCCACTCAGCTAAGTATTTATACACATCATACACACCAAAAAAAGTTTCACAGGTTAAGATTTTGTACCAATTCTCCATGCTGAATATAGTCATTATGTTTTGCAAACCAATATACTAAGAATAATAATCACAAGGGGAAGTTTCACAGATTTTATGAGAAAGCTGCTATTGTTTTAGTGGGATACCAACAAAAGCTACTTTGAAAGTGTTTTCGTAAGTACATCATTTGCGCCTGTCTCAGTTTGAATGTGTGACTTAGGCTGCAGAACACCACAGGTTCCTCATCTGATTTCCATCCTACCCATTCTTTACCTGGCAGAACCACAGTTGTGTTTTGTGCCCAGGTAAAAGACAGGGTGTGGCTACAGAACACAGATGTAACTACTGAATTGATAGGGTTAATATACCAAGGACTCTCAATTCCTGATGGGAACTTCCACCGTGACTCAGTTGCTGCAAGTGAACAATTCCTTTGCTGTTTCCCATCCTGAACACTCTGCCTTCCTTCCTTACCGTGAGGGTGAAGAGTGGCACCTGCATGTCAACACTACCAACCCACGGGCACAGGACAAACCTACAAGCTAAGGATGGCAAGGCCAGAAGGTACGAAACAGATGCACAGAGGTCCTCAAAGAGCCACCACAGAAGAAGATCTGGACTTTGTCCCCAACTTTTATGTTTGGGAGGAGAAACGGTATCCATTGTCCTTGGGCATTACTGCTGGATTTCTTTTACTTCCGTTTTGTGAAAAGTTCATCCTTTTGGTCTGTCACAGCCTGTTCCTGATGGCCGCTTATCAGCCTCCTTGATGGGAAACAACATCTTTTTGTAGTAATCTACAAGTGTGGTTCAAACAGATGTTTTATGTAAAGAATGCGCAAATCTTAGAGGTATTCATGATAACAAGAAGAGAACAAACGCTTCAGAAGTCACTACTGAAAGTCAGAAAATGAGGAAAGAGAGAAGCCACAAGACACCACGGGCCGCGACCCTGGGGACCTGTACCTCATGGGAGGCCCCATTTCCAGAAGCTGCGGGCAGAACATCCCAGCAGCCACTTGCAGCTACTCACAGTCCCGGCAGCGTCTACTGAGAAGAACGACCACTCTTCCTCTTGGTCTAGTTTTGCAACAGGGCCTCTCACTGGCAAAATCCCAGTTGGAACACGCTTGGCGGTAGAGCTGGAGAAATGTGTCGTAGCAGGAAGAGCTGGGGAGGGTGAGACGTCAGCCAGTCACACCGGCCCCATCCAGCCTGCTTTCTGAGGTGCCGGGCACACTCGGATTGGCCACACTATTCATTTGCTCACACAGCTGTCAAGAAGATCGTAGATGTACGAAACACCCAAATGCATTGTAAATACTATGTATTACATTTGTATATTAATAAAAATAGTGGGAAAAAAAGAAGATCAAATCAAAAAATGATAGTTTATTTGGCACAGACAGACTAAAAGACCTCAAACTGAAAGTTCTCAGAGGAAGAGGAGAGGTGTGGTGTGATGGCCTGGATTTGGAATGTTCCCAAAGCCTTCATGTTTGGAAGGTAATTCGGACATGGGGTTAATCTGTTTTGATTTCCTGTTTGAGGTGCTGTTAAGAGACAGGTCTGGTCAGAAGGGGCACATGACTAGGGCCGACCCAAAAGAGACAGATCACTCAGGCATGACCTGGAAATACAAATGCTGGCTCTGACCTTGCTCCCACTCGGCTTCCGGGCCCACCATTCCGTGAATGGCTTCTCTTTGGCTAAGTCTCCCCATGTCCTCCCACCACTGCCAGCCACCCATGAATGGACTGCGAGCTAAATAAACCTCACCTTTCTTAAGCTGTGTGTGTTAGGTATTGTGTCCCAGCAGTGAAAAAGTAAGACACAAGCTAGGTTATAAACAAAACTGAGAAGTATTATTATTAATTATTATTATTATTAATTTGCAGTGATGGGGATCAAACCATCAGGGCTTTACTCACGGTTCTCAAGAGCTCTACCACTGAACTACACTCCCAGCCTGAGAAAATCTTTTTTAAATCTTTGTGACAATGTAGTATTGTCATAGGAATTTTCAGATGAAGGATTCATTAAAAAAAGATCCTCTTCTACATTTTTAGAAGGCAACTTAAAAGCTTTATTTATGTCATCAGAGGCACTTACAAGAAGTGACCTAATTTCAGTTTTGCTTCCACTGCCTAACCAGTTCTGTCTCCTCAGGAGAGCCTCAAGCCCGCTTTCTGGTTTACTTTGTTTTAACAATCCTTTCTCTCATTGTTAGGTTTAGAAATGCGAGGTCCTCTCAATGAGACAAGATCTGTAAAAATGTGTGGCATGGTCTTCTCCTGACTCCACTAACAAGTCTGAAGTGTGGCCTGCCATATCCCACAGGTCTCTAAGGGGACCGTAAGGTGGCACTGTCAGGGGAGGTGATCTGCAGGCGCAAGGTCACCGAGTGAAGGAGGTGTTCGTAAGTGCCAAGTGCTTTCAACTAATGCTGATCTAGGCTCCCACTACCTCTCAAAGCTTGTGCCATCTGCATGCCTGAACACTCACACTTCGTCCCTCCCAACTGTTGACCTTTGAGCATCACCTGAAGTCCAGAAGATAGTCATGTGAGCCCTACTGTAAATATAGAATAACTTGTATTTGCAGCTTATAGGTATGCCAGTTTTTAGTCTCGAGAAAGAACTATTGTGAATGCAGATTATGTAAGTACATCTGAAAAGTAATCAGGCCTCAAAACATTAGGTTTACATTTTCTTCTTAAATGTTTTTAAGTACTTGCTTAAACAACAGCCAGAAATTTTAACTCCTTTTCTACTGACTTTTAGATAGTATTGAAAGATGAGGCCCCTTCATAGACCTGAATTTCTATACTTGTCTCAATTAGTTTTGTATTTTACTAGAGAAAAATCCATTTAGTTTAACATTGCTTGAAATATGAAAGCTGTAACTTTTATTTGGCCAGCTCAGCTTCAGAAATCCAAGAGCAAGTACAAAGATTTAGAGGAAGAACTCGGGCTATGAAATCGTGCACTGAAAATACCCGGCATCTTAAGCAAATGAAAAGACAAACAGCAGAGTGAAATCAAATTCTTTGCAAAACACGTATTTGATAAATGACCTATTCAAATATACAAAGAGCTCTTAAAAACTGAGCCATAAGAAAAACAGGGAACCCAACTAAAAAGTGGAAAAAATCATCAAAAAATGTGCACAGATGAAAAATTAGTATATGAAAAGACCATCACCATTATATGGCATGATGGAACTGGAAATTACAATGAAATTCCACTATGCTCCCGTAAAGGTGGCTAAAATCTGAAACATCGACAAAGCCATGTGCTCACGAGGGTGTGCTGTAGGAGGGGACTGCTCGCCCACTGCTGGCAGCACTGCAAACTGGCACAGCCACTTTGAAAGCCAGTCTGACAGCTACTTAAGAAGAAAAATATAACCTTTGGGAATCATGCCCTGATTACTTATTCAGGTAAGTCAGACGCTTACGCACAAGCCTGCACAAAATGGCTTGTAGTATCATTATTCCCAATGTCAAAATTTGGAAGCAACCAAGACATCCTTTAGTGGGTGGATGAATAAACAGGTACACCCATGAGTGGAATATTACTGAACAATAAAAAAGAAGTGAGCATTCAGGCCACAGAAAGTCTTGAGCAAAGCTTAAGTATATATTGTTAAGTGAATGAAGCATTCTGAAAAGGCAGTTGATCTACATGGTCCTACGCGTACAGTTTGGAAAAGACTGCAGTAGGGAGAAGGAAGATCAACAGAACCCAGGGGTCCCCGGGGATGAGATGACTGAGGGTTTTTAGCGGTGTGAAACCATTCCACATGATAATGTCGTGATGGACACATAACATTTGTCAAAACTTGCAGAAACAATGTGAAAAACCAAACTGATAATCCATAGTTCTTAGTAAATAATAACGTATCAGTACTCATTCATCCATTGAGAGCAAATGTTTCCCACCAAGGCGAGATGTTAATAATAGGTGAAACCTTGAGGGAAAGAGAAAGAAGGAAATGTGAAATTTCTATCATCTTCTTGACTTTTCTGTTGTTCAAAAATTGCTCTTAGAAATAAGATCTACTGTGTTTATGAAAACAGTTAGCAGGTTTTAGGGGGAAAGTCACGTTGTGGGGAGAAAGCCATATAAAATCTATGTGACACCACACCCACAGTACTACAAAAATACTTAAATGAAAGTGCTGGCATATTTTAAAACATAAGTTTAAATATATTTCACTATGTACTTAAAACATCACAAATTTTAGTTACGAACGAGTGACAGGAAAAATATAAGGCAAGGTTGTGATGTGAAATGTGTTAGGGTTAGCCAAAGACACAAAATTAGCAGGAAAGATGTGTATAATTATGTGAGAAAATCCGTAAGAAAAGCTTACAGAATCAGAGGCGGAGGAATCCACAAAGGCCGACGGGGCGAGTGGACCTCTGGAAGGCGCCGTAGCTGCTCCGCCCAGAAGGCGGAGCCACAGGGCAAGACAGGACAGGACAGCGAGCCAGTCAGTCCAGCATGGCAGGCCTGGAAGCTGCTGTGGCACTGACAGGCCAAGTCCTAACCACTAGCCCGCCAGGGACGCTGGAGAGTCTGTATCCAGAGTCTGCAGTGCAAGGTAGGTTCATGTGAGAACGATGACCACAGGCCATGGGGAAGATGGACTTTTCAGTCATCTTTCCTTTATACTCCACCAAGCTGAAAGCCTAGTTGTTGGTACCACCCACAACTGGGGTGGGACTTCCTTCCCGACTTGCTGGCTTACATGTCAGTCATTCCTGGACACTCCCCCAAACTGCTTTGCTGCGGTTAGGCGTTTCTTAATTCATTCAGGATGGCGTAGCATCATCACACGAGGATCAGGGCAGAGACACAAAGGTCAGGGAGAGAGTGGTGCAGTATGCACTCCTGTAATCTCAGAGATCCGGCTGAGCCAAGGGGGAAGGGTAGCGTGAGTGCGCATGAGCTGTTGGCTGGAGTAGTGGACATCGAGTCCAGCTGCTCTTGCTAATCGTCAAAATATTCATGTGCTGGGAAACGCGTACACAAAACAATTGACTGCCACGTTCTATCGACATTCCTGTTTGTTAATTCTGTGTGGCTTGATTCTCCTTAAAATAGCACACAGGGTAGCAGGAAAACTGCTTTCGTTTCTCTGTTTCTTTAGCAAAGCAAACTAATCTAGCCCATTTCCTATCTATACAGTTGTTATTCACACATTTGTGGAGATTGTGCTAAGCGTATCCTATCACTTCCATCGGATTTAAAGGCTAATATGGTGCAAAGTTCCAAGTATACATTTTAAATGAACAAAGTAAGGCCCAAGGCCAGTAAAATTAAAACCAGTTAAATGAAACGTCATTTAAATAGATCGCTTGCAAATGAAACAGCGCACTTTTTATTTGCAGAAATGTTCAGCGAGGCGGCTGGAAGAATGGCACAGTGGTTAAAGCACTTGCCTAACAAACACCAGGCCCTGAGTTCGATTCCCCAGCACCACATAAAGCTGGGCATGGTGGCTCACACCTGTAATCCCACACTCAGGAGGCTGAGACAGGAGGATTGCCATGAGTCCGCGGCCAGCTTGGATTACATAGCGAGTTCAGATAAGCCTGGGCTATACAGCAAGATCCTGTCTCAAAATAATTAGTAGTAATAATAGGATAGCAGTAACCCGTGATCCCTGCCGATGCATCGTTCTACTAGACTCTCCCCTGAGCCCCGTGGCTCAGGTCATTTCTCCACTGTCCACAAATCCAACATGGCCATTTCCGAATGAAAGCATCCCTGCACTGCGCATGCTCATCCCTCTCAGCACGTTCCCCATCCATCGCTCTTGGGGAAAACAGTGGGAAAGCGACCTCAGCAAGAACTCCGGAGGGGCGTGGCCAGCTGCTAGGATCGTTGTAAAAGAATTTAAGCCATTCGCTATTGCATTGCAAAACTGGGAGTGAAATTAAGGTTCATGGACGTAGAGAAGTTTTTAAATGGACTTCTTGGACTACAGTTGCTGGTGAGGCTTTGGGTTAAAAAAGGAACCTTCCTCCTCCTACTACTACTGTAAACCGGTACCACCTCTACTGAAAGCAGTGTGGAGATTCCTCATAAAAGTGAAACTAGGTGTCGCATCTGACCCAGCTACACCTCTTCTGGGTATCATCCAAAAAGAGAGGAACTCACCATGCAGGAGTGATACGTGCATACCCATGTTTGCATCAAAACTTACAATAGCTAAATCCTGGAAGCAGCTGATATGTCTCAACATATCAATGAATAAAGAAGATGTGGTATATTTATAATGGGATTATAGAAACAAGCCTCTGGAAGGCCGTGAATGGGCTGGGAACAAGATATCTGCATCTATGTATTCACAGAAAGGTTGCATAGATTTTCTTGAGGAAATTTCAAAATCATTCTTAAATACCCTACCATAGAAAAGATTAAAGCCATCCAGATAAGGAAAAAGGGCATTTGTAGCTTGAAATGACTGAAAAATAGGTAGAAACTCATTTTTTAAAGTTGGTTTTACAATTTAGCTAATTTATTGATCTTACCTAAAGCCAAGTAAACCTTGATCTTTAAAAAGTGGCATCAAAAATAATTTAGATGTCTTTAACATATTTATAATTGTTTGCCTTCGAAAGCTGGAATGTCCAATGTTTGAATTCATAGTAATATTCAGCAAAAAGTGCAAAAAGTTTTCACTCAAAAAGGATAAGCAAACTTCAGCCAGACAAGAGGCAGATTCCCTTGAAAAGTTGAAAGTAACATCTTGGCCTTATTGTAACTTCAAGGGGGTGAATTCATTACAGAAAACTTGGGAGCGAGAGCCAACTGGGGCAATGGTGGGGGAAAAATTCATGCCAGCAAAGGTTTCCTCTAAATAAACTCTGAGCCAAGCAGTAGAAGAAATGTTTGCTTCCGCTTCCTTGGAGCACCCTGTTGCTAGAGTGCACTCATTAGAATGGAGTTGTCATGCTTCCTGAATTCCTATTGTTACCATGTCTTCTAGCAGAGTAGATAATTAGTAGTTTCTAACTCTGACATAAGAAAAAGCGCTAGTCACACACAGGACACCCATCAGGGCACAGAA
The DNA here is from genome assembly GCA_004027205.1 of Ctenodactylus gundi. Classification (NCBI taxonomy): domain Eukaryota; kingdom Metazoa; phylum Chordata; class Mammalia; order Rodentia; family Ctenodactylidae; genus Ctenodactylus; species Ctenodactylus gundi. The sequence goes on along the minus strand of PVKB01005513.1, from coordinate 84,132 downwards.
TAAGAAAAGGAGAATCAAGTGTCTTGAGGTTGAACCAACCCACGTGTAGGAAAACTGAAAATTTCTTTCACCATTTTAACATGTTAGTATTTACTCATCACAATTTAGATTTTTCTCTTCATAGCTAGTTGGGTGATATACTTCATACTTTAGTATCAAACTAAAAACAAATTTATGAAACAACCCTACACACCCACTAGGTAGTCAACCTGCTGGGACTGAAGAGAAAACTTACTTACTTCATTTCTGGTTTTATGGAGACACTTAGGCAACAATTAGAAGAAAATAAAATACCATTACCAGAAAAAAAAACAAATTTCTGTAGTTAAGGCAACAGAGGAAGAATACAAGCCTATTAGCTGTCCATTTGTCTTTGGCATCCTGGGTAACAAAAAAGCGATAAATGTGACCAGTTGCACAGTATTCATTTGAAAAAGAAGAACAAAAAACACCACCTACACTGGTGGTTATTTAAGTGGAAAGAAGAGATATATGGCAGCTCAATTCATGGAGTTGGCATTGAGAAAGATGTTTTTGAGGAAACATCTATGGAACTTAAATTCCTTGGGCATAATTGTGAAGATCTGATGAGCAAGACTTCACTGGTCTGCCTGTGTAAAAGGTTAATGTAGAACCTGAGAGTGTACTATCAAGGGAAAGGCAATTCTGCCTCGGAAAGTCCAAAATCACACCGCACATCTATTTACCTCTCTAATCACTTACATTGCTCTGAAGAATAAATCACAGCCTCTTGGAAAGTACAGGTTAACCACTCGTGCTTTAGAAGAATATTTATAGCCAAGCTTGGTGGCTTTGACCTGTCATTCCAGCAGTCTGATAGGTTAAGGCAAGAGGATCGTAAGTTGTAGTCCAGTCTGGGCAACTCAATGACTCAGCAAGACCCTCTCTCAAAATCAAATCAAAAATAAAAATGGGCTGGGAATGTATGTCAGTGTGGCTGGATCCCACTACCACAAAAAAGAAGACATATATTTCATATCCTTAGTTTTTTAAAAAAATGAATCTGGGTAGGACATGAAGTAAAGGGTTTTGTGCTTCACCTTTTTCTATTTTTATTACTTATTTGGCAAAACAGAGAATAAACTATAGACAGCATGTTAATTTCTTTGCTCCTATGAACTTTGTAGAACACTGCATCTCCTCAAGGACAACAAACAAATCTCATTTATCTTTGTATCCCAGCATCTAGCCAAGGAAGCAGAATATAATGGATTTTTTAATCCATTATGCTTTCCAGCATGAGCCACTCTGCAGACCTTTGAGAGCATCACCACCTTTCACAGGGCTTGAAAAAGGTCAAGGTCATGCACCAACCAACACCAAGGAGCCTAATTTATAGTTAAAGCTTTCCTTTGGCATCAGTTCAAGAGCATCAACTAAAAGCACTCCATCAGATAATGTACATATGGATTTTTAAAAGACAGGAAGCAATCCAGTGAAACCTTTAAAATCTAGGTGGATATAATGTCAATAACACAATAGATGAATGTTCACACAAATGATCTATGAAGCAATAGTCCTCTTCCACTTTCTAAATGGAGTAAAAATTAGGTCTGTAATGTCTAAACTTAAAAAATCAGTCTCTTGAGTGTTTACCATGGAGCAACATTTAAATTCATAAAATGACAAGTCAAAATCCTCAACTGTGAGAACCACTATACCAGTTCTTGAAATAGGGCTGATGTATCAACAACAGCATCATTCAACTCGGTTCTCTTCCCTTAAGCTAGGTCCAGAGGAGAACGTGTGGTTGTGGATGATAACGTGGAAATGTAGAGTGAATGATAACGTGGGTCCAGACAATATCAAAATCAAATAAATCAAATTCATAAAATGTTTGTCAACACTATAAAAGCAAGGTGTTTGCATGAGTAGCTTGTCTTTCATTTCTGTTTTTGTTTTGAGACAAAGTTTTGCTATGTAATCTAGACTGGTCTCAAGTTTGCTATGTAGCCCAGGCTGACCTTGAACTTGAGATCCTACTGCTTCAGTCTCCCAAGTGCTCCAATTACAGGTGCGTACCACCATGGCCGGTGAAGTTGCACTGATTTGCATAGATTTTTATTACAGAGTAAGAAATGTGCATACTACAGTCACCGAAATGCAGCATCTCTGACATTTCGCTAGTTGAAGTGTGGTCTTGAGACTAGTTAACCTCTGGATCTCCCAGAACGTTGCTAGAAATGAAAAATCTGAAACCCAATCTCACACCAACTGAATCAGAACCTGTATTTTAGCAAGATCCGCAGAGGAGTCGTATGAACATTTAATTTCAAGAAGCACTATTCTAACCCAGAGGAGTGGTAAAGGATATGACCCTTAACAAGTTTAATAAAGAGTCAATAAAGCCATGCTATGAAAACAACACTAGAGGATGATACATCTTCCACTTTATAGAGGGCCCTGGGGTAAACTTTTACGGTATTTAAGTAGCTTTAACTTTAAAAGCACAACTTTTCCCTAGTAGGTGGTTTTCTAGGAACTTCCAATTATATTTTGTCTATTTTTGGAAAGATCATTAAACTTTACATTACCATAAACTTTGTCTTTGCTGCCTTATTAAACCCGGTGACACTTATATCACCTATTCTCAACTTTTAATTTTTTGATACATGAAGGATGTCTCAATTCTGTGTTTGTATGTTTTCCCCATACCTCCAAAACCCCTGATAATTCAATAGCTCATAAGGTGATTAAATTCCGAGAAAATCTACAGGTGCACTCTGGGTAGAAAGAAGGTCACCGTTAGGGAGATCTTAACACCGAGTGTGGACGAACAGAACCAGGGGAGAAGGGATGAGGAGGGCGATTTCTGTTGCTTTGGTGTCAGCTTCCCTTCAAACCCAGTGCGTTAGCCGTGTACGGATTCGGCGTTTTTGTTTGGAAAACGTGCCTCTCGGCGCCCTGAGGCTGTCAGATTTGTGCCTTCCAGCTGTTTACAGCGAGATCTCGCTGCGCAACATTTCAGGACCGCGGACAGCGCCTCGGCGCCGACTCCTGGAATTGGAAGGGATTCTGTACGGGTTTTAGGAATGGAAAAAAAGCGAAGGGTGAAGAAAACTGTCAATGACGCATTCAGCCTCAGGTTGAATTGTTTCCCTCCTGTTTTTTCTTTTGTTCTGTCAAAAAGAAACGTCACGCAAGCATCCCAAGCCTGATGTTCAGCCGGGCTGTCGTCGCCACGCCCAGAAAAACGCGTATCGGTGCCGGGGGCCTGTGGCGGCGAGGAGAGGCAGAATTTTCGCGATCAACAACCTTCCCTGCCCCAGGAAGCCCAGCCCGGCGGTGCCGAGCCCTGGCCGTCCGCCCTCGGCCTGTGAGCGGAGGACGAGCCTGTTGCTGGTGCAGACGCGCCTCCCGCCCGCCGCGTCCACCTCCCTTCGGTCCCGCAGACCCGGCCCGACACTCTCGCGCCCGCACACGCGCGCGCGCGGGCCTTCCCACGCCAGCACGCCGGAGCAATGCTCACGCATTGCCCTGCAAATCCACAGGCGCGCGCGTACACGCGCGGGGTCGCAGGGGGCGCCCACGGCCTCGGTCTCCACCGACAGACCCAGACACCGACACATCTCGGCCGGCCAAGCTGGGCGCGGCGGGGCTGCGAGTCCTCGTAGGGACCCGGCGCCCCCGGACCCGGTCCCCGAAGCCACCCGCGCCCCCGCCGGCCCTTAGGTCTGCGCGCCGGATCCCCCGCCCCCGGCAGCAAGCATGGAAGGTGAGGTGTCGCGCCCGCCCAGTAACTTTGTCCCCTCCCCTCCGCAGCCCTGCGCTGGGCTCCACCGTGCCGGTCCGCGCGACAGGCACGTCCTCCTTCTCTCGTGTGCTTCCGAAGCAGGAGAGGCGGAAAAGGGGGACACTGGCGACTGGGGGGCGCTGGTGCCGGCCTGGTGAGCTCCGAATCAGAGAGGAAAGGGCCCTCCCCCTTCCCTGCCGCGTCTGCAGCCGCCGATGTCGCTGTCTCTCTCTCCCTCTCTCTCTCACACACACACACACACACACTCACACAGACACACACAAGTGTTTTGTGTGCAGCTGTCTGCTGCTTGCCCATCCTGGCGACTAGGAAGTTTCCCCGCTTCCCCCGTGTGACAGGTAGAACCACAACTGGAACAAAGCGCGGTGCATCACCGGCTAGGGCGCTCGGGTTGACCGAGCTCCCCACCGCCCCAGGAGGGACGGGTGTCGGAGCAGCTATCCGGACGTCGGCTTCCGACAGACGTTCTCCGAAGGTGGAAATCGGAGGGGCTTGGGGGGTGGACTCTGGAAGACCCCACGGTTTGGATCTCTGGGAAACTCTGACATGTATGTACCTCACCACGTCCCAGACGCCTGGGTTGGTAATGTGAGATTCCCCTTTGATCCGACGCATTCCAGCCCTTAGGATGAACTGGCTCTGTGCGGATGTGGGCTCCGCGGTGACTTCTTCTTTCCTCTTAATAGGATTTCACAATCTTTTTCTTTTATGCAGAGTGTGTGTGTGTGTGTGTGTGTTTATATGCACGTATGCGGGGGGGGCTCAATCTTAAGCATGGGTGTTCTCCTGTGTGTCAATTCATAAAAATATGTCATGTCATTGGTATCAAAGATTATTGTATCTACTGACCAGTAAAATGATTTTCACCCGTTCCACTCTAATGGTAACTATTTTATCCTTTAAAATGCCATTACTAGATAAATAAATAAGGGGGGAACCTGTTGATTGAAATGAAAATGTAGATGATTCTTTTTTTAAATGATTACATACAGTATTTTAGCATAGGCTTCCGTCATCAGACATTGTTACGTGCAAATTAAAGAGCTCTCTGTTTATGAAAGGTACAACTGTAATCAGTAAATTTACTCCACAGAAGGAATAAACACGGCCCACAGTGTTCATGTACTCAGGAGGCCACACGTCAGACACAAGGACGCTCTCGTGGCTGTGATTGTGTGACTGATCAGGGGCCTTGTTTTTTCACTTGCTGGTTGCTCACTAGTAGCAATTCCATGAGACCGGGGCCTTGTCGGTGGCTACAGGTATATTATCCCTGGCCTGACCGATGACTCATCAAGACGTAACTTGCCGGTGCCTGACATTCGAGGTGAAGGGCGTTCTTGCAACCCTCAGGCTCATTCCTAACACACCTAAACATTAGTCCAGTGAGTGTGACTAGAGCAGCATTTTACTATTTGCAGGCAGATTATAAAAAATATAATTAAAATTTTTCATCAGAATATATTGAGACCCTGGAGCTTAAGTTGTGCAATGCTGATAATTTTACCCATTTCTGTGGTGTCGGTATAATTATTCCCATTTCTTAATTTTACATTTACTTCTCTTTCTTTGGAACTTTTATTTCTCTCAACTTTTCTCCTACTGCTATGATTATTTTTTGCTTATCTATGATAGTTGGGCTCAAGCCAATGTTTTCCCCCTGAGATATATCCACAGCCTATTTTTTAGTTTTTGATCTTGAGACAGACTCTCACTAACTCACTGTCACCCAGGGTGGGCTCAAACTGGCAATCCTCCTGCCTCAGCATCGCAGAGTTCTGGGACTACAAACCTGTGCCACCAGGCCCAGCTTTATATTATTTTTTAGCATTTTCTTATGTATTAGTCTAAATTTCGTTCATTATTTCTTTTGCTTTCCATTTCCCAGTACACAGAATATCAAGACACTGTTTTTCTCCTGAGGTAGACACTGCAATCAATGTTCGTTGGACAGCACCATGCAGTATTTTTGTTTTTCATCTTTCCAGCAATTAGAGCAAATGAAAATTTACGATTCCTGTTTAATTGCCAAGTATTTAGCTTACTAACTATAAAGAAATCGACACTGTAATTGAAGACTTCTCTTTGTTTATTATGAGTTACATTGTGTTAGCAATTTTCTGTTGCGGAGCAACACTCCATTTCAGCGGAAAGGCACAAAGCTCCCGTGCTCGACAAGATAGCTTCAATGACTGTAGACTTGGTGCTGCAGGAGAGATTTCAAAACTCAAATAAGAAGAGCAAGAGATGATGGTACAAGCCTGCAATCCCAGCATTTGGGAGGCTGAGGCAGGAAGCTTGCCCTGAGTTCAAGGCCAGCCTTGGCTGCAAAGGGAGACATTGTCTCCCTCCACCCCCCAAAAATCAAATAAAATGGGAAATTTGAGCAATTATTTCAAAACAGTCAGCCTCAAGTATTAGCATTTCACCTGCTATCGCTATGTTATCACTCACCAAGACTATCTGGGCACTGAGCACGTTGTGAGGCAATTGGCCAGCTTAGCTTTACTTACTTGCGTGGAAGCAGCCAGCAGCAATGCCCAGACTTTCTAACTTGTCAGCCTTTGAACACTTACCATCTCAATCGTCCTGATTGGTCTGTGGTTTCTTTTCCTTTTCAGTATCAACTAGATATTAACATAAATAAAAAGTGTCCATGTTTTTCTTTTTGATATTTTGATAAAAATGTTTTCCCACCCCTAAATTTTTTAATTAAAAATGAAGATTTCAGGGTTCTTTGAACTCCAGGAAAACTTAATGGCTTTCCTTTTGCAAACAGACTTTGTGGTCACAACCTTGCTGCTGAAAAGGATGATTCTAATGATTTGACCGCCTCTTTTCAAACTCTGGGTAATTCTCCTGCCTCAGCCTCCCAAATGCTGGGATTACGGGTGTTCACCATCACGCCCAGCTTATGTAGAGCTGGGGAATCAACCTAGCAGGGCTTCAACCACTAAGCCATGTCCTCGGCCCTTGATTTGACCTTCTCTACTTTTAATTTTTATGCAACGAAAATTTTATTTTGTCAGGTTCTTTTACAACCTGATTCCACCTTCTTATTTGCCACCCCTGCTCCAGCCAAAATCCCCTCCATGCTGCATCCTTGCTGGACGGGCCACTGAAATGCTCATAATGATGTCACAGTGCAAATCGGGCCCTGTGAGTCGGCACTGAGTTTCCTTCACAACCACAGAATCCAGCAGTTTCTCAGCGCCTCCTCCTAGAAACCTTGGCCTCCTTTGTTCCAGGTGAATTTCCAACTGCAGATTCACTCCTGACCCTGAATGCTGGTTATATAACTCCACCAGGAGATCTCATTTTTTCTCTTTTCAGGACACAGGCGCTCCTTGAGGCTCTTCGCTGGTGTTCTTCCAACTCCGATCCTGTCTGGTAACAGCGCTCACAACTTTAGTGGAATTACAGGCAAAATTGCCCCCAGATCAACCTGTAGGATGCCTATCTGACTTCCTATAGAACATTTCAAGCATTTGCACGCACCCATCATCTTCTTTGATGTTTTTTCTTTTCTTTCTTCTTCTTCTTCTTCTTTTTTTCTTTTTTTATCTAGAGACCGCCTGCCTCTTTAGTCCAGGCTGGTTCTGAACTCACTATGTAGTCCAGCTAGCCTTCAACTGACGGTAATCCTCCTGCCTTGGCCTCCTGAGGGCTGGGATTACAGGTGAGCGCCACCGCGCCCAGCTATTACGTGGTGCTGGAGGACTGAACCTGGACTTGCACTTTCTAGGCAAAAGCTCTGATCACTGAGCTTTATCCCCAGCCCCTACTGTTTCCTTTTCTAAACAAACTCAATGATCCTAATTTCCTTAAATTCTGACCTGGAAATACTCCTGTGTCCTGGGATCCTTTGTTTCCACATAGATTCTTCCACCACCTTGCCCTTAAAAGATTCTCCCTGGTGGGAATGTTGTGCTGAACAGTAGGATACAGATTAATTTATTTAAAACCCGCTACAAAAGTGCCTGCTCTGTGCCGGGTATGAGTAGCACAAATTCACCATGTTCAAAACTAAACTCTTCACTTACTTTCTAAATCTATATGTTAATAGAGTATCATACTCTTCAACGCCACTCTTTCCATGACCTGCTAAATTCCATTAGTTACAAGTGCTATACCACCTCTGTTTACAGGCACGATTCAAACCCATAGCCTCTTCCACATGCCTGTGAGTGCAGGCCCTCTTTGGTTTTCACATGAATGAATCATTTATCCCCCATAATCTCCACCCTTCAACTTTATGTTTACTTTAGTGGCATTAACAAGCAATTCTTGGGCAGAGAAATTTCAAGTCTCGGCCAATAGTCAAGACACACAATACCATTCAGCTCCAACTGACCTTTCCAGCTTCTTGTTCCCACACTCCCCTCCACTTCTGCCAGAATGTATGTACCGCCCTTAAAATGAATCAAGATCTTTTCACTTTCCGTATTTCTTGTGTACCCCTCTCTTCTTCATCCCCAAACCTAACTCCTTTTGCTTTGCAAGTCTCAGTTCAAGTAGAGTCTCTTGAGAGACAAATTCCCATGATTTCTATTGCCTCTAAATTTGCTTATCCTTTGTGAGAATAGGAACAGGGAGACAGACTTGGTGGAGACAGGATGGGGATCTGTGAATGGGAGCAGAAGAGAGGACGGAGGAAAGCAAAGGAAACGCGATTATAGGCACTGAATCCCCAAGAGGAACGTAAGGATCGTGTATCACGCATGCTAATAAATTAATAATTGTGGGGAAAGTAGACAAATAGATTTGTTTATCTTCTTTGAGCAGTTTTCATCAAAATATTAAAGATAGTATCAACCGCATGGGGATACAACACTGTTTGTAAAGCACATTTCGTACTCAGAGGATATTGAATATAGTTTATTTCCTCTTCCCTTTTATATCGCCTTTTAGAAATCTGCATGGTTCACTCTTTCTTTTCCGAGCCAGAGTCTTACTCTGTTGTTTCTGCTCTTCTTGAGCACAGTCCCTTTCTCCTACTAGCTGGAGTCATCTCTTGGAAGAGAGAGGGCCATATGTAAAGAACATAGGAGTGATAATTATTTTGGGGTAAAAGTATTGCAAACACATATGATATTAAATGTATCTTACTGAGGCATAACGCTCATGTCACTCCTTCCTATCATTTGCACCTCATTCAGTTGAAGGTAACTTTTGCTTTTCAAGTAACCAGCCCACATCTTTCATACATACCCATTGCTGCTGAATTGTAACTTGCAGGTTTATTTCATGTCAACTGCCAAATCGTATGTACATTTGGGGTTGGTATCCCTCTCTCTCCAATTTAAACACAGGACTTGTATCAAAGTTTCCATAAAATTTTGTGTTCTGATATCACAAGAAATCTGAGTTATCAGAGTTATTTTGAATATTGATTCTGCAAGCTATCATAATTTTATATCAAGTTCAAAAATCATCAGTTTCTTCAACTTAGTCAACTGTTCAAAAACACTCAAGGATATGTAGATAAAGTCAGATCTTCAGGGTACTATAGTACAGACATGAGCTCGTGATTGCAGAACCCAATATTTGTTAGGGTATTTTGATGAACTGGGAGTCTACATAAAAATCCAATCATCCAGGCGTATCTCACATCTTCCTGAATGCATTGCCAAAAATATGGCACCCTGTCATGCTGTTTTTCTGATTAACTATTTTAGTAGTAAACTCTCAAACAACAGAAAGGAATTTTGGATTTGATGTAGTTTGAATCTGGACTCTTGCCCAAGAGCTCGGGTGTTAAAGGTTTGGTCCCTAGCCTGTTGTGTCTTGGAAAATGGTGGTACCTTCTGAAGGTGGGCTCTAGATACTTAAGTCATTGGGAGCATGTCTCTGAAGGGGACACTGAAGCCCTCACCACCTCCTCTTCCTCTCTCTCTGCTTCCTAGCCACTATGAGGACAAAGCTCTCCCACACCTGATATAACATACTGGTTGGTGCAGGTCACCAGGCCTGGCCTGAAACTTCTAAAGTTGTGAACCAAAATCCATTTTTTTCCTCATTTCACTTGATCCTTTCAAATACTTCACCACAGGAACAGAGCCAAATGCAGCTTTCCTGACGAAGCTCATGTTAAGTGGGAGTCGCATCTTACGTGTTGACAAATTACCTAGTAAATCCAGATTAATTACAAATTATAAATATTCAATTTTCTCAATTTCCCATGACTCCATCCGGTCCTGGGAACATTTGTCTGTCCACACTCATGCCTCTGACAGCTCGTTTCTGGTCAGTGATTTCTGAAACGCATCCCTGCAAACTATAAATCACTCTTTCCGCAAGTTGTAACTCATCGAATGCGTCTGGACATTATTCTCGTACATTTTTTCTCTTACGTTGTCTGATTTTTCTGTTATTTTTAAAGACCACCCTACATCTATTAAAGCCAACCAGTAGTGCTGTCTTTTCTTTGTAATTTGATGCCATTGAAGCATCTTGTACAGATGAGCCGCTTGATTTGAACATACCGGACACGAACTGCCCTATTTTAAGGCTTTGCAGAGGCATTTCCCTCAAACATCGATGCTTCCTCCCCAGGTAGTGACCAGGCTCCATCATTGACATCATTTATACTTCAGGTCAAATATATTCTCCACAGGAAGCCTTGCTGACCTCTTAAACCGAAGGAGAACGTTCGTCTTAATTCTCTTTCCTGTTCACTTATTTTCCCTTCTTTCACAGCACTGATGACTTTGACTTCCTGGAAAAACATAAATATATGTAAAATCAGAGATCTACAAATAATGATATCTCTTCCTCTGGGGGGTAGCACTCAATAGGAAACGTAGATGCTGTACCAGGTTACCACTACCTATAACCAAGGGCAGTGCTCACACACACACAGATGCTCAGTGCGTATTAGTCCAGTGAGTGAATGTGAAAAATGTTTTGCTGCCTTCCGTTCATTCAACTCTTTAGACTTCCTGAAAACATCTTTAATGTTTTTGGTGACTTTTCACCGTTGGTCCTAGTCACTCTGTATTTCTTCTGTATTTGTACTAATCATTGTAGAGACATGGAGTGCTTATGAGTTATGTTTAAGGTCATAAAAATCACCACTTATCCAATTCTCCAAGGAACTTTTAAAAATGACCTTATGCATTTCCTAAGTCATTCCATGTACCCATTCATTTTTATACCCCTATTTGAATCCAAAACCCTTTCAAGTATTGTACTATAATCTTGGCTAATTAACAGGCAAGGGATGTAGAGGGCAGAGAAAGAGAAAGGAAGGGTGATGACACCCGGAATCTTCATCCAACCAAGCTCAGTACAATTGAGTACAAAACTCAATTCTGCATTTTCTGATGCAGATTACTGTCGAAAGAACATGACTATAGCTAGGCCTGGTGGCACAAGCATGTGATCCCAGCGCTCCAGGAAGCTGAGACAGGGAAATCTCAAGTTTAAGCCCAGCCTGGGCAACTAAATACCTTACTGAAATCCTGTCTTAAAATAAAAATTTCTTTAAAAGTGGGCTGCAGATTTAGCTCAGTATGAAGGTTCTGGGTTTAGGCCCCACTGCAGCAAAAGATATATTTTTTTCCTTAATAAAGCAAAAGAAAAGTCACCAAGTTGCTAGGAAAGATCAGTTTTTCTACCTCTGAACACTAAAAATCCCTGTGTCTTTCTGAGATGCCGTGTTGACCAATTTAATACAGAAGATGGGAAGCACTCAACACCAAGAGAAGCGGTAGAATTTTGGTAACAATCTCAAGGTCAGTTTTTGAAATCAAATATAGGTTATCTCGCTTATGTAATTTTAACTAAATGTACTGTCATATTTTCTGGAGATGGAAAATTCAGTATTTTAAATAATAACTTTGGCAATAACATTCCGTTCCAATGGGTACATCAGACACCGACAACATGTCAGAAACCAGGTCAGTACTTAAGGAGTAGTTAGGTCTTCATATTAATTCTCCTGTTGTCTAAGAGTCCAAGTAAAAGCTAAGCATTATCTGTACATGACTTTGCCATGTAAAATATAAGGGCTCTTGTGTATCTAGTTGCAAAGAGGCCTCATTTTAATCTCATAGTTAAATTATATGTGCATTCTTTGCTGCACCTACAAAGTGCCTTTTTGTTGGTTGGTTGATGTGGGTTGGTAGGTTTTAGTTAGAATAAGAGATTATAATGGACTAATTACTGGCCAAGAACCAACTGACTTACTTCCTTCCATGACAAGCTATGATCCTGCTTTTGTTTCTACTTTATGATTTTTTAAAACATTCATAAAAATTTATCTGACTATATAACTATAATTAATTTGGTATATTTTCTTTCTTCACACTGAGATACCCAGCCTGACTTTATCTTTGATTTTGAGACAGGGTATTGCTAAATTGCTAAGTTCCCCAGGCTGGGGTCAAACTTGTGATCCTCCTGCCTCAGCTTCCCAGAGTACTGAGATTATAGCCCTATGCCACTGAGCTTGACTTAAGCTATTGCCTACATGTTGACAAAAAGAATGAGCTGAAATAGGAACAGGCCAATAGAATGGTGTTTTAACTTTCGTGATACCAATCATTGCAAGTGGGATTCCTCCGGGAACCAGACTCTGAGACAGTGTGATGTGCCAGCTGTTTATTAAGAAAGGTCCTTGAGTTCAACACCCATGGAGTAATGGAGAATTTAACAGGTGAGGGCAGAAGTTGAGCTATGACACGCCCCCCAGGGACACTCCCAGCTGACCCAACACGAACCATCAGAGCTAGTACGGTCTTCCAGTGCTGCCTCTTGTCAAGTCTCGTGGTCACTCCTTCACGCTTTTGCGTCAGTTGTATGTGGCCTTTGCTGGGAAGGGCCGTGACCCTGGCTGTGGCAGCTGAGGCCATCCCTGAGAGGAATCTACAGCCCATAACTGCAGCCTCACCACCAGCCGGACAACATCCCCTTCACTGAAGGGGATCTACAGGGCGAGCTGCAGTGCCCTCCATAAGCCGGGTTTATTGGCTCCTTTGACCTGCATGTTCCCTGAAATTGCAAATGTTGTAGCCTAACAAGGTTCCACTCTAGTGGAAACGAAAATCAATTCAAACAAGTGACTTATGTAAATAAGTTAATGGCATGACAAATACACGGTCCAGCTTCTCCATGTTGAAGCAACCAACTCCTCAGCTTCTCTACTCATTAAAACAAGGGACCACAGTCCACATGTAGCGCCACTCATGACCTTCAGTTAACAGAAGCAAGAAAATTAGAGACTTAGTCACAAAAAACCTAGTTGATACTCAGGGTCATTAGCCATTCAGTCCCTCTGCCCTGTGACTTTTACAGGACATATACTACAAGAACTTAATGTTTAGAAAAATCACACTGAGCCACTTAAGTGATCCTTAAAAACAATTAATAGAGTTCATCATACTCTTGTTAGAGCATAAAAGTGATTTGATTTGGTGGAAAGAAATTCAACAGAGCAGTATGAAATAATTTTCCCTCCTATTAAGCAACCACAACAAAAATAAAACAATCAGCATATCCCAGAATGGATGAGATATTTCTGCCACTTAAAGCTTGAAGATGGAGATCTTCTGTAACATAAACTATCATAAGGTGTACTATCAGTTGGTACTAATTGTGGTAGCTTGTGGCCACAACTCCTGCTGCTTGCCCCTTACAAGCTGCTATATTGGGCACTGCTGGTTTTAATATGATTTTAAAAACACAATCCTTCTCTTGACAACATTTGTGTTTAGTGCATGGGTTGCAGCGGAGTGCGTAAGTACCAAAGCTGATGGGGTAGCCCAGAGTGGGCAAAGCAGGGCTGTGATCCCGGCACTCTGAGAGGCTGAGGCAGGCCAACTGCAAGTTCTACCTCAGACTGGATAATAAGACTCTGTCTCAAAATAAAAAGTTAAAAAAGGGTCTCGTGGTGCAGCTCAGTGTGAAGGCTGTGGGTGCAATCCCCGGTATTATGAAAGAAAAAAATAAGCTAAAGAGGTGAAAAAGAGAGAAGATGTATCTGTTGAAAAGAATCAGAAATTGTATCCAACAAAATAGGACGAAGATGAACTTTGAAGTATAGATTTCAAACAGTGTGGACAGAGGGTCTTGTTTTAGGTAACATTTACCCCTGGAAAAAGAAAGTGAAAATCAGACGACAATTTAAAGAAACAGTGGCAACCACCCAGCAGCGCACCAAGAGCCTTTAGGGTTAATCATGTGAACATTCACCTTCACCTTTGATTTTATACTTAGCTTGTGTAGATGGTTCTCCGTGTCCACAAAAGCAGCTCTGTAACTGCTACCCCAGGTCGAAATGGCAGCTCCAGGGCTAATTTGCTTCCGACTCATATCTGATGAGGTTTTCAAATATCTTTGGCAAGTTAAATCAAGAGTGTTGGAAGAGGGGAAAAAAGTATGAAACAATTTTCTCCCCAGGCCCATGCAAAAGTAAAATTCATCCCATCCTGTTTTGTGCCTAGGACAAGCACTGGTCGCGGCAGGAATTCCGAAGAGCCACCAGGATGCGCCCGTAAAGGATGAGTAGCGCCTACTGTGGCAACTCTTCAGCCAAGATGAGCGTCAACGAGGTGCCCCCGTTCTCCCTGACCCTGGAGCAGAAGACGGGCTTTGCTTTTGTTGGGGTTCTGTGTATCTTCTTGGGACTTCTTATCATTAGATGCTTCAAAATCCTCTTAGACCCCTACAGCAGCATGCCCTCCTCCACGTGGGAGGACGAGGTGGAAGAGTTCGACAAAGGGACCTTCGAGTACGCACTCGCGTGACAGGTCCGGCTGCGTGCTTTTGACGAGTGTGCTCCTGGACATGTGGCTGACATGTGTCACTGCTCTGAGTGGGTGAGAGAGAGGAGCTCGTTCACTGGGTTCAATAAACATCTGTGGTTGGTTTACCCAACACTTTTCATCAATGATGGCTGATTCTGGGATGTCTCACTTTGCCTTGTTCCCTACTTAGAAGTTTCTAATGAATGCACCAGAAACCTGGCTCCAGCCACATGAGCTATCTTCATTCCTTTCTGCCTGACTCTCTGCTCCTTTGGGTGTGTGTGTGTGTGTGTGTGTGTGTGTGTGTGTGGTACTGGGGATTATGCACAAGACCATCACATTGAGCTACAACCCCAGCCCTTTTTAAAAATTTTTTATTTGGAAACAAATTCTCACCAAGTTGCGATCCTCAGCCTCTCAGAGCGCTGGGATTGAGGGCCGGCACCACCTGACCCGGCATCTGCTCCTTCTGGCGTGCTGATGACCATACCAGAGGCATCCTGCTTCCCTTGTAGGCACCTCACCACGTTCCAGACCCCTGTCTCTTTAGCTTTGGCCAATCAGGTTTTTAAAGCAATGGGGTTTTCAGTTGAAAGAACAAGTAACATGGTCTTTTTTAAGATAACAGCACAGGCCAAAAAGGTCCACAAGCAAAAAAAAAAAAAAAAAAAAAAACCCTAAAACTCAAAATACTAATATCCAAATCCATAATCCCTAAAGGTTCTCAAAATTCCCAAGATCCTGGCCCTTCTAGTTCTCATAGAATCTCTTGTAATAAATTCCTGTAGCTGGGGATCTCACTCAGATCTGCCTCAAACTGACCCTTCCTCTACCACCCCTATGTAAATAGAATTTAAAAGGAGCTTTCCAGCAGGACGCAGTGAAAACAGCTCTTACCAGGATGAAGGCCAGTCTCAGCTATGCAACCTTGAGCAATGCACCTAGGAATTTCTACGGGAGAGATAACCAGGTGATTTCTAATCTCTCTTGTAAGTCTAATGTCCCCAAGCGGCCACAATGTGTGCAATGACAATGGTCTTTAAGTAGTAAATTTTTTAAAAAGAGCTAACTATTCACTGTATTTTTTGATCCTACCATGTATATCAAGACATTACATATCTTTGTGACCTAGGTTTTTAAAAGCTCTTCTAAGGTATGTACCAACTGCCAAGTGGTTTTTTTTTTTTTTTTCCGCACTCGTAAGACAATTGCCAGGAACCTTCATTTGGTGATTAAAATATAAAAAATTTTAAAAACAAGACTATAAAACCCAAATGGCAAGAAAACTTTCTGAAGCATGAGCATTTTCAGAAAACTCCATAACAGTATTACTTACAGCACCTCTGAGGGGACAATCTGTCACCCAGGAGGTCCTCGTGCATGGCTTCCCTTGTGTCCCCAGTCCTGATCTGACCAGCCATGGCTTTTCTTCATGGCCTATTGTATGTCTTAGACTTGTTTTGAACGGGTAGAAGAGAGGTCATCATGTATGTTTTCAGAGCTAGAAATAATGTATTAAATATTGAACACTCGTTACAGAATGGACATAACATGGAAATTTCACAAAATGCTAATCTTCCAGGATTTTCTATCTTACACCCTCTGCCCCATACGTCCTGAACAGCCTTGTCAGGGAAGACACAGGAGAGAAGACAGAGGTGATTTCTCCTGTTACCTGGCCCACCTGTCTTTGGTAGACAAAAAAGGTTTTAAAAAAAATGAGCAGGTGGCCCCTGAGAACCAATGGAGTTCGGACAATGTCTGCTCATAGCTCCTACCATGGTCCAATGAGTTGAATTTCTTTTGGGTCCCAACCTCAACCTAGCTGGCCTGTCTTAGTTACTTTTTCATCACTGTGACATCTACAACTTAGGATTTATTGTAGCTTACAGTTTCGAAAGGTCTCAGTCCATTCAAAGGTGGGTGGCTTGGACATGGTGGGATCACATGATGGGGCCACAACTAGAGGTAGAGCTGCCCAGGAGACAGAGATCCTCACAGCATGGTGGCACACACACACACACACACACACACACACACACACACACACACAGAGAGAGAGAGAGAGAGAGAGAGAGAGAGAGAGAGAGAGAGAGACAGAGAGACAGAGAGACAGAGAGACAGAGAGAGTGGGAGGAAGGGCAAAACCAGCCTATACCCCTCCAGGTCAAGTCTAAGTTTCTGCCCCTTCCATCCACACCCCACCTCCCAACCTTAAACAGTATTCATAGGCACATGAGGCTTTTGGTGGACACTGCAGATCCAAACCACCACATGGCCTCAATCTGGATCTAGACAAGCAACTCCATTTGGCAGCATGTGCAACGTATCTAATTCCTATACCTAACACCATCTGTCTGGAGGACATAGCCCTTTGTTGAGTAGATAAATGCCTTGGAGGGGTGGCACGCAAGAGACAATTGAGGTGTAGGTATATCCTTGTGATTCTCTGTATTATTGATATAGACTCATGGCATCCGCCTAACAAAATATTGTCAACATTTACCTATGAGCACCTGAGCCTCTTCTACCTCACTGTCTCCAAAGCCCTCTCATCAACCCTCTATCTCTCTGCTAATTTACCTTCTTTTTACTTTAATAGGCATAATGCCTATCCTGATTTCTAATAATTGACTGAAATCATCAGATGTATACAAGTCCCAAGCCAATTGCAAATTTTGCTACAACAGCAAAAACAAGAACTATGTACAAACTAGTGCTGTTTTATTTTGTCTTGTTTTTGTTTTGTTGTGGGACTGGGCAACAAGCCCAGGACCTTCACACTGAGCTCCATTCCCAGCCCATGTTTAATTTTTGGTTTTGAGACAGAATCTCACTGAATCACCATCAAGTTTATGAGGCTCCTGCTCAGTCCCCCAGAGAACTAGAATTATAGGCCTAAGCCACTGGGCCCAGCTGTTTTCTGAACACTAAAACAAATTAACTCACTTAATCCTCATGAAATTCTGCAAGGTAGGTGCCAAGGTAAGTGCCATTATCATCCACATTTACACTTGCAGATGAGAAAATTAAGGCCCTGGGAAACTGAGTGACTTGCCCAAGATCACAAGAGGAGACAACAGGGACCGAAAGTAAATCAAGGATTCCGACTCCAGAGTTTGTTCTTAATCCCTCTGATCTAGCACAACCGAGCTGCCAGTGCAACAGAAAGTCACGTGGAGAGTTTCCTGTGGGACAGGAGGAACCCTCCTTCAATCATTCTGATTGAAAACAGGTGACAGAACCCGTGGAAGGGAGGGTTTGTGTTGTCTTAATAATCCCTAACTCACAACATGTGAGTAAAACCTTCCCAGCAAAACTCAAGAACTAGGTTTGATAAAAGTGTGTTTCCAGTTGGAGGCAAAATAGCCCCGAGTAATACCACTGGGAAACACAGCCCAGTCGGATGCTTGCTTCAAAAAAAAAAAAAAAAATGTCTTCCCAGTAGGGGGAAATCTTTTCAATAAATCATTGATTCTGCTCTCGGCTGCTCACTTCCCACACAGAGAAGAGTCAGGCAATATTTACTGTAAGTCAGATAAAATAACTTCAGATACCATTTCCTTGCTACTCACCACCAAGGTTACTACTGAGGGCCATATTTCAGTGCACATGACAGACAATGGAAGGTCACTAGGATCCACCGTAAATTAGACCAGGGGCTCAACATATCTGGCCCCCGATGACCAAAGCAATATTTTTTCAAATGATTGCTGTTGAGCAATCTAATTCTCCTTATGAATTAAAGAAACACTATTTTGTATCCTGTCTAAAAGGATTAATGGTTGACTACTAGTTACTAGTTGATGTGGTGCTCGAGGTTCCTCAGGGCTAATAACTGGGCGGGGCTTTGGCATTGTTCCAGGCCAATCACTGCAAAGCCGTCTCTTTCAAGAAAGGTTCTGGCCAATTAGAAGAATGATCAGGTCCTGAGTCGAAAGCAAAATGCCCCATATATGCTGTGGGGTGCTGAAGTGTGAGGTGCATTTCCTCCCAAGAAGGCTCCTGGGTGGTAAGTTACACATTTCTGGGGACAGCAACACCTCGATTCGTACTATGCTGTAAGGTGGATTCTGGGGAGTGAAGGTGTGAGGATAATTGAGGTGTTCCCTGCACCTAAAGTTAGTAGCTTCCCTTACAGTTTCGCCAGGAAAGGTCATTTGAGAGTTGCAGTTGGGATTCTTTTTATTAAAAAAAAATAGCTTTGATAACCACAGGGAAGTGGCATGTTTTTTGTTCCTATTTATCTCAATTTTCTAGAACTTTCTTTGAGAAGACAATGTTTCAGGTAGCCCCAAAGAGATAATATTCTCAACAAAGTGTTTTAAGATGGGCTTATTCTGTGAAAATTACCACGGAGACTACTCATCTCACAGTTGAACAGAAACGTCTCCATTACTGATATATTCCATTAAAGTCTTTGAGTCTAGTTATCTTACCTAAATATAGCAAACAACCTTCAATAAATGCTCATATGCTTTTAAAGTTTCCATTATGGCATTTGGGGAAAAAAAAGCAAATGAAACATTTTGAAGGCTAGTAAATGATCCAAAAATATAGAGACATAATCTTGATGATTAAAAAAAAAATTCACATTCTAAAATGTAATTTTTCACTTGTTGCATGGGTAACAAGATATTTCGGGGGGGGGAACCCCTCGATTACTTGAGAATGTATAGATTTTTTTAAACTAGCAAGAATGTATTCTTAAAGAAGTTTCATTTTATTATCATACAATGTTGTACAATCAATTGTAAAATACTTTGCACTGTCAGTATTGGGTATGGTCTATGAATTATGCTGCAGGCTGGAAACACTACAGTGCATCCTAGCTATCCAGACTTGGTAGAGTTTACTTTCTTTAAAAATCATTCCAACTGCAACTTCAGGAAATCTAAGCAAACACTCCAAACACAGTAACATCTAAATGACTCCATTGCCCAGGGTACTCACTGAAGCAAGTCCCCAGTTAGTTATTATAAGATTTAATTGCTCAAGGGACTACAGTTCCCAGTCATGTCATTTTGAAGTGAATTTAAAATTGTATCTCCTGGAAAAGAAAACTCTTTTCTCATACCCCAGCCTTACTTAAATATGTTTGTAATATTTGGAACAAGTTGAATCTTCATTGTCATTGGCAGCTTTGAAGAACATCCTGGAGATTATATAGGAGACAATCGATCAAGCATCTTTGATTGCACCTTGGGTATAAAAAAAAAAAAAAGCCTTCCCCAGTGTAACCAGATGATTGTTTTGAGGTAGAAATAAAAATTTTTGGTCAGCCATAAAGTACATAGATAGCTCAGTCAAATACATCCATTTTGGAAGATGTCTTTAACCAACTCCCCTGGTGCGTTTTTGGATCCAGTACCCAGTCATGCCAATCGCTTTCAAGTTAATGTCATAAGCGAGGGTCAGGAGATAAGCGCTGCTGTGAATGACGACCCCGACCCGCCCCATTATGAAGAAACTTCTTTTGGGGATGATTCCCAGAACAGGTTGAGGATTAGCTTTAGGCCCGGGAGTCAGGGATGCTATGACAATTTCCTCCAAAATGGAGACACGGCTAAGTCAGATGCCACTCTTCACGCCTACGATTCTCACACAAACACCTACTACCTGCAAACCTTCGGCCACAACACCGTGGACGCGGTGCCCAAGATCGAGTACTATCGCAACACTGGCAGCGTCAGCGGGCCCAAGGCCAACCGCCCCAGCCTGCTGGACATCCACGAGCAACTGGCCAAGGTGAGTGTGGAGGGCACGGGGGCACCCTGCCCTTTCTCTTTTCTTTGAGTCTTTCCCTTCTCCTCTCCGATAGCAGTCTGCATTGATGAAGAAGTCTGCTTCTATCCGTCCATCTTACACCACTGAGCCTTGCTCCCGAGGAACAGAAAAAACACAAGAACTGCTTTGCAGCCAAGCCTGGTACCACAGGCCTGTCATCCCAGCGCTCTAAGAGGCTGAGGCAGGAGTAGTGAAAGTAGAAACCCAGCTTGAGCTACTCGGTGACTTAGCGAGACCTTGTCTCAAAAATACAAACAAAAAGGTATGGAAGTAGCTCAGTGAGATGGACCTAGACTCAATCCCTAAGTCCAAAAAGAAGGGAAAATAAAGAAAGAGAAAGTAAAAACGCTTCACAAATACTACTTACTGAATTAGGACAGAAAGCTACAGAATTAGCTGTATGTTGTTTACAATTACAGTGACTCAATTTATACTTGGTTAAACATGTCAAACTAAATACTAAGCCTAAGCTGCTTCTGCCTTAGAATTACCACCTCCATCGCAATTGTAAGAAAAACAGAAAAGAAAAGCCAGTGTTTTCTGGAGTAAATATTGTGGGGCTAGCCTTTAGTGTGCACGGACTTTGTTAAAATATTCAGTAAAGGAAGAGCAGAGATTTCTAAGATTCAGCACTTATCCCCTCGTCTTCAAAACTCTGCCTGAGGCTCCCGAATGCCTCTCCACTTACAAAAATAAATCAAATTTCAGCAGCCGAGGGGCTAAATTTCTCATTATTTGAGGAGAATAGCTGTGATTTCCAAATGTGCTAGAGAGTAGGGTGGCACTTTTTCTAATCCTGCCACGTGCCATTTAAGTAGATTTCTTCTTCGCTAACTTGCTGGAGGATACGCGGACGGCCTCCAGTCTCTGGCTCAGTTGATGGTTCACAGCATTCTGTATGGAACCTAAGTTCATTCTAAGAGGAAGACTTAGATGCCACAGATTTAAGTCTAGTTCACTCTTGCCCGAGTTCTGAGCAGAAGACAAAAGAATCACTGGAAAAGTTCCTTCCACATTCATTCATTCATTCAATGATTTTTAAAGATTAAAACGATCGCTTACTCCAGAGATTCTAGGAATACTGCTCTAGAGGGAGACACTAGTAAAGGAGAAAATATCTTCTCAAAAATTTTTTCCATGTATCCTCCTTTTTACAGGAAACACATCTGTGAGCCTTAGGCCCCAAGTTCTAGGCTCCCCAGGGGGATCACGCATTTGGGACTCTGTGCCCTCACCGCATCTGATTTCTTTGCCCTGTGACCGTACAGGCGTCACTCTAACGGGCTGGTTTCTCTCTAGACAAAAGGCTTAGATTTCACTTGGGATATTTGGTGCTTTGTTGAAAAGAATTCAGCGGCGCGGATTTTATATAGATGAAGTGACAGCCCCTGTAGATTTGGGAGAAGGGAGGTAATCTAAACCTCCTGAAAGTCACACTGTGTCCCTCTTTTTCTACATGAGGGGAGGGGAAAGGAGAATGGCAGAAGAGAGAAAAGTGAGAGGGGACAGTAGATCGAAGAAGGGAACAGAGAGCTTCTGAGATGGGTGTGGGGCCCACGGAGAAATTAGGGTCTTACAAAAAGATTTCGGTTTACCCAATAAAATAAAATGAATCTAAGGTTCCCTCTAAACACCCAGAATTCCCCCCCTCGTCCTCTACCGTCATTTTCATATCTGCCTCCTTTGTTAAAATTGGTGTTGAAAATTAAATATTCTCATTCCTCACGTTTTCCAATTTATAACAAAGGAAAACACGGTTTCAACCTCCATTAAAAGGAAATGGTGTCAATGAACATTATCCTCAGGATTGAAATTCTGGCTGAAGAAAAGTAGCTTATTCATGATTTCTAAAGCCAGCATGATTTACAGAAATCTTCAAGCAAAAAGAGTGGAGCCCTGAAGAAACTTTTCTTTAGTAAGTCATTGGTGTGACCACGCAGGAAGAGTATCATAGCTGTTTGTGACACATTCAGGAGCCCCTGGGGATAGTGTGTCATTTTTAAAGAGGTAACTTTCGCGTAGGGCAGTTTCGTTTGTCCTCCAGGCACGCAGGAGTGGCAAAAATTAAATACATCAAAAAATGGGTTTACTAAGATGCGATACATAATCGTACTCGTTCCCCAAGATGAGTGTAACGATTACGTATCACAAATATAACCCAATAAAATATATTTTTAAACAATAATATTCACTATCATTAGTTATTAAAATAAATGCCCTGGGCCTGAGCTCAACGACCTGAAGGATTGGGCTGCCTCTTGATTCAGTCATGGGCAAGTTCCCACGCTGTCAAAATGAGAGCAACACTGAAAACACAGCCACGGAGCGTGGAGCAGGCTGGCTCGGGCAGGACGGGTCCAGTGACGCCGAGGGCCCTGACCTGCCTCTCTCGCACTGGACGGCTTTTCTGCTCTCTCTCCATGGCAGCCTGGAGCAATCTGCCTGGCTGGCTTGCTTGCTTTTTCCCTGCTAGAGAATTGGGTTCAGCTTCTCGCTCTGCTCTTTCTCCCCAAAGGAGGAGAAAGGCACCTGCGACGCACTGTGCCTTGGCTGCCACTTCCTGGACCTCCTCCTGGGAGTTCTCCCAATCACAACTAGAAATGATCAACAGAGCAACATTACACAATAAGGCTCAAGACGCTGCACAGGTTCTGTGTGCACAAAATAAACAAATCGACAGTAGTGTTTACTTAAATCACTTAGGAAAGGCAGCTGGCTAGGAGAAGTCGGGCGTGTCCTGCACCCGTGGCTGGAAGGGTTTCGGGAGCCATACAGGAACAGTCTAGCTCTACTAAATTTAGTCATGTAACTGGTTGGATTTTGTGCAAATCTTGGTTAAAATTTCCAGGTTAGAAAGAAATTATGTGACACGCAGTATCTCCATAGATAAAATGAAAAGCAGATTCCAAGCACATTGTTTTAGGACTCTGCCTAAGGGACGCTCTAGTGGGGATGCGGATTGGCAGAATTTGGAATCCCGATAATTAGAGATCTCGTGCAAGAAATTCCATTGTCTGTGGTACGGCGTGGAATAGCTGTACTGCTAGCTACGAATAACAGATTTTTAAAATGCAAGTTAAAGCAAGTGGGGAAAGGTGCTGTCTATTATTTTTTCTGCGATGTTGTGCAAACTACATAACTATTTTGCATAATGATTGTGAGTATTCCTTTATATGCATATAAAGTCTAGTGCATAGAGCAGAGTAAGAACTCAACAAACAATCGTGGTGACCACTGGTAATTTTTAAACCAGCTCTTAACTTAAAAAATAAAGTGGGCACTGATAATAGGGTATTTAGTAAGGTGTAAAATATACACTGCAAAATGTCTCTCGTCTAATGTAAATCTTCAGTTACTCTCTCCAGGACAATCACCAGTGACAGTTTCTTGAAAATCATCCAGAAATTTTCTAGGCTTACATGAACATTCACGTGTGTATAAATATCTATGTTTCTAATTTTCTGTCTCTATTTCTTTTTTCAAATGTGGATTGGCACCTATTTTTCGTCTTTCTCTTCTCTGCTGTAAACATGCTTTGGAGATCTTCCCCTACATAAATGTGCCATGATGACTTGACACCTGGCAAAGAATAATCTTGTGTTTTTAATTTGAAAAGAGAATTCTGCTTTCAATATCCAGCCTAACTCTTATGACTGTCTTTTTATACATATTTCCAGCTACAGGGATTACCAAAATGAAACTCCTTTTTAGTCTAATGAATTGCAGTTGGCATTTCAGGGAAATATATATATAATTATAAAGAATTCTAGAAAAATATATAGGTTTTCCATTAATGCCAAGTATTCTAGTATTATTGAAATGAACTGTAATAAGTATAAAATACTATAAAAATTAGGCTGAAAACATTTTTGTGGAAGCCAAGTACATAGGAACTAATCCAAATCTAAAATCAATGGAATGACTTTCCCATCTGAGCTATCAGTCCCTTTATAACTAAAAACAATTTGTAAATAAAAATGTGAAGATATACCACTGTGTAGTAAGAACCAAATTTTTATTGAGAATAGTTGGTGTCACTCTGTTTATGCTTGACAATTTTTACAGCAACCCCTCAAGTCAGGGGCGATTGTTGTTGCTCTCTTATAGAGGGTGAAGGTTTTACAAAAGGTTTTTAGAAGAGAAAACCAAACTTCAGTCAACAAACATCCAAGGTTAAGAAGCCCAAGTCAAGTGGCTAGTAAGCTGAACCCATAGCTGCCTGTCTCCACATCCTTTGGTCACTACTTCCCGTCCATGGTCCCCTTTTCACTATTGCTTGCCTTCTGTGACTTCTTTCATGGCCATAGAGAATGGCGGATTTGGGCACCCAGAAGAAAGTCTCTCCACTGTTGTGATAGACAGCAAAAAAAATCTCAATTCATCTCTTATTCTAAATCTGTCCCAGCAAATTCTATTATTTCTATGGGATTAATGAGAAGCCTCAGTCGTTTTCATTGTTGTTATCGAAAGCATTTGTTGGGTGTTTCTTACCAGAGCTGCTGCCTAAAGTGAGTTAAAAGAGCCTTGACCTCCACCCTCTAGAATTTTATGACACAAATTAGATGACATTGTCATGGATACAAACCACAGATCGGCAGTCGAGCTAACAATGAACCACATACATCAGTACATGACACGCCTCAGTTAAAAAAAGTGTCCAAGTGTTTCTCTAGAAAAATAATCTTTTCCAAAGTGCTTCAAAATTCAAACTTAAAAATTTCAGCATTTGAAATGGGAGAATATCCAAAATTAAAATATAATCGCAAAACTAACCACAGCCAAATAAAATAGATTTTAAAATTGAAACAAGTATTTTGAGGGACAGCAATAACCAAACGCCAGCTCTAAGTTATTGTTAGAGTAAAAATCTTCAGCAAAAGGTTGATTCTGATGCTTCTTAAATTTTCTTAGTCTCCAAGACCAATTCCCCTAGGAACTCATGCTCTTTGGGTAATTGATGGAAAATAACAAACACATGGTTAATTTTCATTATAAATAGGTCAGTAATAAGTGAGGAATAGAATGAAAATTTTCCTAAAGGTACATCTGCAAAACATTGAGAGCTTTTTTGTTTTGTTTTTTACATGCAGCTTTATAGCACGTAGCTAACTTTTGGCCTAAATTGTCAAAAACATGATTAATTTTTTATATATGAGATAGTTGTTTTCAGATATAGTAAAAAATGCTGATTGTTATTGTGACTTGATGCTAATTTATAAGCACAGTTTCTAGCTTTTTTTTTTTTAAACCCTCTTTCATGTTCAGCATTTATAAACCTCTCCTTTCTGGGCCAGTGGTGTGGGCCTATAATCCCAGCACTTTGGGAAGCTGAGGCAGGAAGATTGCAAGTTCAAGCCCAGCCTGGGCAGTTTAGCAATTTAGCAAGACCCTGTCTCATAATCAAAAATATAAAACAAGGAATGGGACTGACCCCCAGTTACACACACACACGCACACACGCACGCACACACACACACACACACACACACTCCTTTATCACAAAGAAAATGTACAAAAACACTGAAAAACACTTTAGAAATCATCTGGTTCTTCTTGGGATTGGTTCTGGAAAAAACCCAATGGCAATAAAGTAAGGGGCTTAGGAGGGGGAAAATTTGCTATATATCGGTAATTGTTGAAGGTGAGTGATAAGCACATGAGATTTAATATACCTTCTCCACTTTTATACATATATGAACAGTTCAATAATAAAGGAAAGTTTAAAACAACGGTGAAGGGTTCATGTAGGTCCAGATATTTATGGTAGTACTTAATGATGGCCTGAGAAACCTATCGCACCAACACTAAAGGTTCAAAGCAGGAGAGTGTGTGTAAGCAGCACCAAAGTAAATATCGTGTAGTTGGACATTAAAGAATAAACACATTTACTTTCCTTTGTGTTGATGATTTCTGTAAATGCATTTGTTATTTTAGGGAGTCTCAAAAAAAATCACATCACATATTGAGTAAAATAATCCTTCATTATCTGGAAGAACTCATTAGGAATATGGTTCTTAAACTGCATATGATTGAGGCTTCATAATTTACCAATATTAGAGGAGAAAAAATCTTTTATCAAATAATCTTTCTTTCTCTTTAAAATGTGTTTAATTTTGCCTTTTCTGAATCTTTAATGTAGGTAAAACTCTTGGTAAATAAATAATCGTTCCCTAAAGCTACACAATTTAAAATTCATTTATGAAAGGTTATGGGTCATCATTTATGGTAATGAAGTATGGAGAAACAAATTAATTCGAACTATGAAGAAAAACATTAGTTTCAGACAGCAGTCATGAAACTTTTAGTCTTTGAGACTTGGATCTCAAAAACATGCTTTAGCCAGGAGTCTACAAGACGCTGGGCATAGCTTATAGTCATGACCTTACCACAGACCTTCAACCCAAAGTCCTGTTCAGTATTTTGGTAATACATTGAGCTTATCGCAGCTTTCTGGCTTACAAAGGAGGGATATATTTCAGAGCGAGACCAGCGTTTAGATTTTGCCTTATCAGAACCGGAAGGAGACTATTATTGAAAAAAAATGATTTTGCCTTAGAATTAAGATTCTCTGAAAACCCATTGGGTTCGCTTTCATTGGCAGTTTCAGAAATAAATAAAAGATTAAGCGACTTGCTGGCGGACACACCCTGAATTCATTACACAGTCAAAACTAGATTTTAAGCCTCCCTTAAGATGAAGGATTTTTGGATCCTACGTAAGAGTATGCAGTGGAAATGGCATCCGTATCCGTCAGTTTCCCATCCCTCCTCATCAGTCCACAAAAAGAAGTATCCATTCCAGTCTCATACTTCTTTTTCAGTATAAATACATTCCAAAATTTAAAGTTCTAGCAGGCTGCATATGTTTACCTACAGGAGGGTAGAATACCCTATGTTGACTGCATTTTGAATCATTTAACAAATGGTGGCTTTGCTGGCTTCCATATGTGCTGGTTCCTTGGCTGTGCCCTCACGAAATCTTTTTGTATCATGCAGTGAATTGCTAGTGATAAAGAATCGTTCAACTGTGACCAGGAAGGGCATCCATTGAGAAGAAATGTTCATTTAAGGGGAAAATTTTAAAGATCCTATTCATTCTTCAGCTATTTAGTAGGATTTTTTTTCTTTTCACTGTCATTGGCATTCTCGTTAACCCGTATCTAAAGGTCACCGTCCCCGTTGGAGTTTGTCAGACAGCAGAGCAATTTCCTGGACCAAACCCTCCAGCTCAGGCTTAATCAGAAAATGTGCATTTTTCTTCCTAAGATTGCCTTAAAAAAGGCAAATGACTAAAACTGTGTCACATGGATCCCCACTTAAGCCAGGCAAAGGACACTGCCTTCTCCCCGAAGGAGTAGCTCCAGGTGACCTGGCCAGAGGACTCTTGATTAACTACAATAATGACCACTTAAAAAAAAAAAAGTTGTTCTCAGGGCTGGAGGAATGGCTCAGCGGTTAAAGCGCTTGCCTAGCAAGCGCTAAGTACCCTAGTTCGATTCCCCAGCACCACATAAGCTGGGTATGGCGGTGCACGCCTGTAATCCCAGCACTCAGGAGGCTGAGACAGGACAATTGCTTTGCGTCCAAGGCCAGCCTGGGCTCCAAAGTGATTTCAGGACCAGCCTGGACTGCAGAGCGAGACCCTGTCTCAAAAAAAAAAAAAGTTGTTCTCAAATCAAATAACTAAATCCCCTAGCCAAATAAGCTCTTTGATATCCATGCGCATCTTAATACAATCTTAGGTTGCCTACCCTTGTTGATTGTAAGTTTTGGTTATGAAAAATGAAAGTTACATCATTGCCTTACATGTATAGAATTTACTAAGAGGAAACAGAATTTTTGGGGGTTGCTCATGTTTTCCATTTTTATTGACAAATCTCTTTCATCTGCTCTCCAGTTTCTTTATTTCCCATTTTACTGATATGTAAATGTACAAAATTTAAGGTTTACAATAGACTTGAGCATTTTGTGCACATACGTATCTTGTCAAGGTGACAAGGATTTTCCCACTCTCTTTCTGTTCCTCCCCCTACCCTACCCTCCCTCCACCCTCCCCCACCCAATCCCCATTTCTCTTTGTTTTTCGTTTTAAGTTCCATAAGAGTTGTGGTCTGGGATTCATAGAATTCTTATTGGACTTGAAAACACACAAAATATTTCATTCACCTGAAATAGGCTGTATTATATGGATAGACCTGGGCTGTCTTATATGGCAGTCATCAGCCTGTTGTGGCCACTGAGTCCTTGAACTGTGGCCAGCCCAAACTAAGATGTGTTGTCGTTGGAAAGCACAGACCAAATTTCCCAGGTTTAGTTTGATGAAAATATATAAAGTACCCTACTAGTATTTTTATAATTATATATTTAAATGATATTTTATGAAAATCTTATTAAGTAAAATATGATACTAAAACATCTTGTGACATGGTTTCCCTCCACAAAGTGAGATGCCATTACAACTAATAAATGTTTATAAGACAAATATTAGAAATATGGCTTTTTGTGTAAGGATTAAGCATATTTTTGGCATTTAAGCTTCCAGGTCTCAAGCTATCTCATCGATTATTTACATGTTTGTTTTTCACTCTTTAAAAAGTAGCGGCTAGGAACTGTGGTGTATGACTCAGTGGGAGAGCAAGCACTACGTCCTCCTGAGCTCAACTCTCAGCACTGAAATTAAATAAAAAGTGGCTACTAGAAAATTTTGAATTACATTTGTGACTTGCATCTGTAGATGGCATAGATCACCCGATTCTCTTCTACCACGTCAGCCTCAATTCCTTTGGCTTTTTCCTTCGCATATTTCCCACTGGTACGAATATATGGTGTCAGCTTTCAATTGTCTGTGCAAATAGGGAAGAAGTTTGCTTCAAACGAAGCTAGTCCTGTGATCATTCGAAGTTAAATTTTACCTGTTAGTTTCAGTCTCCTCTGCCCCTGAGTTTTGCAGGATTTTCCCCCCCGCATGGTAGGATGAGCCACTTGAAATTTCATTTCCTTCCTCCCCATCTTAAATGAGGCAACAGTGAGGAGTGGACAGCCATGTGGGGACAGCGAAGAAAAGAAATAGGAGGCCAGGACAGATAAGAAACTAACTCATCTCCCCCCAAGCGGAAGACACCAGGGACTTTCCGGTCCAGTGTATGGACCTGGCTGTCGGTGGCCTTATGTGGCAAGCCCTTGTGGGTACTGGACGGGAGCAGCACATTCTCTTCTGAGTCTTTCTCTGACCCAGATCCACTAAAGTAAGTACATGAATCTGGAATTCCTCGGATCTGGAACGAAGAGACAGTGGGTTACTCTTAACTTGAAAGACTCAAATGTTTTGTCCCCCGTTGAGCTCAGAGACCGTCATAAAAAGAAGAAACTCTTTTTCAAAATTAAGTCACTGAAAAAAAATTACTTACTGGGCCTCGCGGCACATATCCGTAATCCTGCTCGGCAGGCTAAAGCGGGAAACTTGCAAGTTCGAGCTCAGCCTGGGCAACATGACAAGACTTTGTCTCAAAAACAAACAGTGGAAAGGGCCGGGTGTAGTTTAGCGTCAAGGCCCCGCGTTCAATCCTCAGTGCCACGGCCACCACCAAGACAAAAAAGCTTCAATTCTCACACTCTTCGTTTCTTCTCAGCTGCACTTTCTGGGAGTCCGCCATCCAACTTTTCATGTGTGTGTTAACCTGGGTACGGAGCCCAGAGTCTTCACACCGAGCCACAACCCCACCTAACACCAACGTGCTATCTCCTTCTAGTATTCCAGAAAAAGACCCTCATTCCCTCGCATCCCACTTTCCTCCTTGTCCCTTCTCTCGCTCGCTCTGTGCTCTAAACTTACATGAAGCTGACCACCTCCACGGAAGGTCTCCTTAGTGGAAGACCTGCCCAGGCTCTGTCCCCAGCCCTGCAGCCTCGGCTGGGCCTGCAATCGCTCCCGGGGAGCTCCCAGCGGGGTGGGAGGGGGCCACCAAATAAACATCATGAACCAAGCACATCCTTGGTTCGCCTAAGGTCTTCTGTCCACTGTGCTGATTGGCTTCTGAATGTCTGATGATCCCGTTTGAGGGCTGACGGCCACCTGTGTTCTCTGCTCTCTATGAAAACGCAGAACGTGACGGTGGCCCCGGGTTCAGCGGACCGGGTGGCCAACGGGGACGGGATGCCCAGCGACGAGCAAGCTGAGGACAAGGAGGACGATAAGACGGGCGTGGTGAAGTTCGGATGGGTGAAAGGTGTGCTGGTGAGGAACCTCCCCTCTGTGCCCACCCCACCGCCCTGCGGGTGACCTGTCGGCCACACGGTGACGGGGGTGACTCGGCTGGGCCCTCAGGGTCTCTCTGCCACCTCTCCTCAATGTCCCCTCCCGCCCCCAGGTAAGATGCATGCTGAACATCTGGGGAGTCATGCTGTTCATCCGCCTCTCCTGGATTGTCGGAGAAGCCGGAATCGGTAAGCCTTGCCCCCTCCAACCCTGAAATCGTGTTCCGTGTCGATCACAGACTTAATAAGCAACTTGGGCTCACCTGACCCCTGAGGGTGAAGGGAAGGTCACAGAAATTACTCACACCTGTGCTCCCTCTTTTCTGCCTCTGATGAGATTGGAATTTTCCAGTTGGCCACGCAGGTGGACATCCAAGGAGAGATTTCTAGCTTCTCCTAGAGTTCAAAGCATAAAGGTTTATAAAACCCCATTCACTTCCAAGAATCCTGTTCTTATATTGGGGTATCTTGCCATCCAGCCCTTTATTTTCCATAGAGTAACCTTTGTGATGACTGCTATGACTTCACTCAACAACTTGTGGGAAAACTGCTGAAAATGTGACCCAATTCATAAAAATGCTGAATTGTTGAACATTGTCCAAAGAGAATAACTGTGTTATTTTCAGGTACCAGCAGTAAGGGACTGAGTGTTAATAGAACAGTTCCACGTCTAAGCTTAAAACGTTGGATGAAATGACGAAGGGTATATATGTAGCTAATGTTGGTTTCTAAATGGAAAAATGGGGGATATTGACATTTTGAGTGATCACTTAATGTTTGTAAATGTTATTTTCCTTTTGAAATATTTTTCCATTCTTTTTTTCATTGGGAGCATATTAGTAAAAATGTATGTGAAAAACTTCTTCAAATTTTATCAGAATTTCTGATTTAATATGATAAAAATTAATGGTGGTCTGCTCTAGGTATGTGATGTCCATTGTGGATTCTCATTTGTGGGAAGATTTCATAACTTATGACTGTAAAGAACAAAGTTCAGAGGCTGGGGGAATGGCTCAGTCATTAAAGTGCTTGCCTAGCAAGCCCTAAGTCAAGCACTAAGTACCTGAGTTCGATTCCCCAGCACCACATAAGCTGGGTGTGGTGGCATATGCTTGTAATCCCATGGGGATTTCCATGAGTCCAAGGCCAGCCTAGGCTCCACAGTGAGTTCAGGACCAGCCTGGGCTACAGAGGGAGACCCTGTCAAAAAAAAAAAAAATTGTACAAAGTTCAGATGTTCTTCTAGACACTACTCCAGAACGTATCCAATTCATCTTTAGAAAGTAGTTTGCAGCTTGATGGCACACGCCTATAATCTCAGCACTCTAAGAGGCTGAGGCAGGGGCATCATACATTTGAACCCAGCCTGAACAATTTAAGCAAGACCCTATCTCAAAACAAAATAAACAGAAAAATCAAAATTATAAAGGGGATGCTGGGAGCTCAATAGGAAGGCCCTGAGATCAAACTCCAGTATTAAAAAACAAAAAGTAGGTTAATGATTATTGCCTCTGTTCCTCAAAACACTTTCTGAACCGAAGAAAAAGGCCAACTCAGTTCTAGGCCGTGAATTGAGAGGCTGGAACTGGTCCCGTCCTTTTTCCACGTTTCTTGTTTGGCAACTGCTGGGTCCCTGACAAAGGGCTGCGTGGGTTTATGACGCATATCAAATGAGCGCGAGCAGCCGTGGGGTCCATGCGCTTCCATGGAAAACCTGCATCGTAATACCGCCAAGGTTTTGCTCCAGGGTTTCACGCAAAATTAGCTCTTTAAGGGCAGTTTAGTAACTTATTGAGATCATCAAGAAACATTACTTTGTTTGGAGGTGTGAGAGGAGCCAAGGGCAAGAGTAATTCTTTTTAATGCAACTTACTTAACACCCATATGTTTGAGCAATAATCTGAACTTTAATCAGATCTTACATTACTCCTCACAGTCAGCCCTGGTTCATGTTGATTGCAAAATTGTGAAATAGGAAAAATCCTGTGTTCTGCTGAGCAGTTTATTACACGTTCAGATATTAGCATTGTTTTAATAGGGACCTTTCATTTGAGTAGTTGGCACACAGATTAAAAGCAAGTAATGCTTGTTTAATGAGTTTTTCTTCGAACGAATACGTGTGGGATTTTGGGTTGATTTGGTTTGGGTGTTCTTGTGGTACTGAGGGTGGAGTCCGAGGCCTTCACACAGATCTCCATCCTCATCCTCAGCTTTTTTTTTTTTCAAGTGTTGATTTTAAGACAGGGTCTGCATAAGCTGGGGAGTTGCCAGGCTATGGAGCTAAATTTTCACCGACTTATTTTTAAAAGCAAAAGGTCAAATGAGCCAGTGCTGCTGCTTGGGCGTTGGTGTATGTTTTGGTGACCTCTACTGGGGCTGGATGCTTTCCAGTACACAATCCTTTGGCGGCGCAGATGGGTGTGAAAAGCAGGTGTGACCTGAAGTATGTCACTTGGATTCTCTAAGTTTCATCTCTTGTTTAAAACTTAGGGAGCTGGGGTTGATCTGCCCCAGTCGATTCTTTGAAGATAAGGAACCTGGCTGACCAGGCAGGCTCGAGGTGTAACAGGTTGAGGGTGGTTGCATCCTCTTGCTGTACAGTACACAGAATTAGCTAGAAGTTGGGTGAAGAAGCTAGGGAATCCTAGGGTTCACTTTTAAAGATCCACACTCAGCAGATCTGAACATTTTTATGTATTTTTTTTTTTTGTGGTACCAGGGATCAAGTCCAGTACCACACTGAGCTACATCCCCAGTCCATTTCTATTTTTGATTTTGAGACAGGATCTCGCTAAGCCACTAAGTTGCCCAAGTTGGGCTCCAACTTGCCAGAGTGCTGGGGCGACAGGCCTGAGCCACTGGGCACGTTCAGTAAGGGCCCCGGGCACTTCCTGGAGCTGGAAATTCGGGGACTACACTTCGAGAAAACAGTAAATCGAACATCTTTAAGCTGCCTCTCACCCTGTGATCTTGTGTTTGATTGTGAGCGACAAGGGAGACCCTGACTGTTTAAAAGCGTAAACTGTTGCTCGGAGAGTTAAAATGGCTTGTGTAATTATATATCAATGCAAAGGGATGAATTGGGCACTGTTGGTCGAATCACGTTGGCCTATGGAAAAGAACAGTGGGGAAATACCAAAGTCAGGCAGGACAAATGGCAGGTACCTGTACGTTTTTCTGTAGTTTGCTAAGCATTTGATCTCAAACTTCCTCCAAACAAAGGCAAGAGCAAAATAATATACAGAAGATAAAAATAAAACATCCCCAGCGGCACAAAGACCTGAAGACACAGAGGGGATGGCCACTGCCCACAGAATCCCTGTAGTGAACAGGAAGAATTAGTACAACCATGTTTTTTTTTGTTTTTTTTTTTAACAACCCTGAGGTTTTAAAAGTCCACAGGGGCCGAAATACTGTGGTTCCAGTGTTCAGCTTGTGCCATACACTGAGCCTCTTTCCCACTGCGTTCTAACCTGCAAAATAGTCTGGAGACTGCTGCTACCGCCAAGGCATAGCTGGGAGCATCAGAAGAGCCTCTGCCACCGAGTTGCAGATTCTGACCTTAACCTGCCAGTAGCCATTACAGGGCATCACTTTCTATGTGGGACTCTGTCTAACAAACTGCCCAGGCCAGAGCATTCTGGAAAAAGCCAGGATGCAATCAGGGGCTGTGACCCACAGCCTGTTCACTGAATTCCAGATAAGCCTCCAGGCACCCTCAGTGATATTGTAGGGGAAGAACCAACTATGTCCCTCTTCCTCTCTTCTGTTCATGGTCTGTGACTTTATAAATTGACTGGTCAGTGGATTAACAAGAGAGAAACAAAGTGAGTAATGTGTGCCTCATGCATAAAGTTACCAAAAAAAAAAAAAAATGACGAACCAAAAGAAAAGGACTTCGGTGGCAAACTGTGGGAAGCTAAATAAATAGGAAAATTACTGGAAGGTAAGGAAGGCGAGTCAGTAGGCCTGTGTCATACCTGCGGCGCCTTCTGCCAGATGATGAGGGTCTGCCTGGTCTCTGGTGACTAGCTTCTATGTTTCCTGGTGAGGACAGAAGGTGAAGGGTCATATTTCCAATTGTATGTCCTTCGTTTAGGCAAGTAGGAACAGACGGAGAGCTTTTCTGGTGCTGACTTCTTTTTCACCGGGCTTAGTTCAAAACAATCCTTATGCCAAAGGATTGCAAATTCTGCCACCCTTTCAGGTGAATTTCTCGAGCTAAAAGCACTCATGGCTTACTCTACCCCTTTCTGCCCGTCCTTATAATCACCGACCCTATGCACCATAAGACCTTACAGAACAGCTTCTCTCACTTTATTTGTTCCTTGGGTTTCACAAGCTGCCTACCACACAACAAGATAAATTTCCAAAAGACTTCCAATAAACAATAGCTTTTGTGTCTTCCGTGGGTGTGATGAAAAAACAGTACCATGGGTTGTGCACTGGGTTCTGTGCACGAGGGTGGCAACTTTATGTGCACCCTTCTAACTGAACTGCCATTTGCGGCTCAGAAAACAACTAACTTACTAGGGGTCACACAGCCAGGAAATTAATGTGGTTCAATCGAGTTCCTTCTACTTGGCGCATCTGCCTGACAAGCAGTCGGCTATCATGTATGTAATTTTTCATCCCTACATGACCAAATGTGTGTAAAAAGAATGTTACGGATTGAATCCCCAGCTAAACGAGCCGCTTAGGATGCTATCAACCGGGTTTGTTTGTAGGTGTCTAGACTGCTCATTTAGCTCATGAACTCAGAAACGAAGCTACAGCTTCAGAGCTGAGAAGTTGCTAGGTGGTGATTTCTGCCAGGTTGTTAAACTCAAATGTGGCCCTTCAGCGAGTACCCTAGACTTCCTGGCTTCTGTGTCAATGACGCCGTGGGCAATTTCGCCATTTAATTCCCTCTATTTTTCCTCTCTCGACTGAGGTCTTGGTGTGATTATCATCTGCTTAGCCGTGACAGTGACCGCTATCACGGGCTTGTCCACCTCTGCTATTGCCACAAATGGATATGTCAGAGGAGGTAATTAAACTTGTGACCGCACCCGCATTTGTAAGGTAAAGACAACGCAGGCTCCCATAGCTCACCCCTGACCTTTCTGGAGTCTTTTCAAAGGTAATACGTGTTGGTTTCTTTATTCCCCCCAGGCAAAGGGTGCCAGAGAAATGGAGAAGGATGTAACCTTTGTCAAATCCCCAGCTTTCTCCTTCAGGTTCTTCTCAAGCGAGAGAGAAGGTCAAATGTCATGTTTTCTCTTTTCATGGCCAGGGTGGTTTCAGCCCCAGGACCCTCTTCCTTTGCAGGGCTGCCGTTTAGGTGGTGTTGACTTTTGGAGACCATCCGTCATAACGAGCAGGCCTCAGACATGATCTATGCCGGGCACACCAGCTTCTCTTTAGCACCAGGAAACCCCGGCGGGGCTCGAGACACGGGTCTGGAAGCAAAAATGAGAGACAGGACAGTCTGCCGCCGCAGGCGGTCCAAGGGAGGAGAGTAAATGTCTTCTATGTTTCATTGCTAACAGGTCTTGGCGTCATCATAATTCTCCTTTCCACCATGGTAACTTCTATCACTGGGTTGTCAACTTCTGCCATAGCCACTAACGGGTTTGTTCGTGGAGGTAAACTCTCTAAGATATCTAATGCCCTCATCACTTGCTACGGGTAGGCAAAAGCTTTTTCTATACTTCTTTTTCATGGGGACAAGGCAGTAGCTCAGTGTTCTCGAAGCCTGGCTGGCGTGTGCAGAGGGACACCGATGGCCGGGTGAGTAGAGTCCAGGCCCCCTCTGGTCAGCTCTGGTCTCCAGCCTAATAGATTCTCTGGCACATTGCAGGGCCGGCTCCGCAGATCCGTGAATTCCTTGGGTAAACGCTTTCTTTTGCAGTCCAGTCTACACACTTGTTGCTGGTGTTTCTCAGGAAGTGACTTCCAGGCGCGGCTTCTGTTTTGAAATTCAGTACTTTTCAGGGGCTTCCTAGACTTCTACGGACGGGGAACATTTCAGGTTTCCATGGGGAGACGGATCCCTCTCTGGAAACACTCGGACTACTGCGCTGTGAAGTACTGACCTCTTCCATCAGTACTGGAGCCAAATACCTTTCTTGGGGGATTTTGCAGGTCTTGGAGTCATCATCATTTGCCTGAGTGTAGTAGTGACAACACTCACAGGTATTTCTATGTCTGCTATTTGCACAAACGGAGTAGTAAGAGGAGGTAAGCCAATCAAGTTACTTACGACTACAAGCTCTGATTACCTAGTAATGTTCAAAGATGGTTTCACATGGGAAAGTGAAAGCTTTCTGTAGACTTTGAGGAGATGGGAAGGGGATCTGAGGATCAGTGGAGAGGGGAGGGGAGGGGTGGGGAGGGGAGGGGAAGCAAAAATTCTAAGGTGAGATACGTGTACGTACCAGTTCCCCATGATAAATGCAATCATTATGCATTGCAAACACAGAATAAAAAAAGAAATTCTCATGTTGCTAATGAGTCCCTGATATCTTAAAACTGTGTACAATACAACCTGCACATTTTAGCTCAGCAAAATAACCCAAAATGTAAATAGGAAGGAAACGCTTGCCAGCTAAAATTAGGAGACCCACAGAAAACACGTTGCCCTATTCCCCGCGAGGAAGCAGCGATTAGGGGCACGGACCATTACAGTCGACTACTTTATGGTTTCTGTATACTCGGGGCGATGGCTGCTGGCTAATATTCTGATCCCCTCCACGTGGGTCTCCTTCAGCACCTTAGATGACTCTGTTCCTGTTCCCATTCTATAAACTATTTCAGCACCCCACCTTCAAGGCTCACCCCTAACATTACGCTCCTGGTGGCCAATAAACATGAGAAAATACCCAAAAGAAAATGACAAATGAACAAAACAAAGGCTACCTTCCAGGGCAGCCAGCCTAGGCAGAAAATGAGGTGGATGGAGTTTTACTTTTCCTCCCCTTTTCTTTCCCCTTTTCCATTCCCCCAGCCCCTCAGCTAAGGTTCTTCTTGCGTAAGTTATTCCTGATCACTTCTTCAGGAGTTTCTAGAGCATCATCACCCACAGCACACCTCCTTTCTCCCAACTTCAGCCCAGCTCTCGTTTTGATCGTGCCTACCCAGGTAACTGGCTAGATAATTCGCTTAATGGAATCACATAAAGAAAATGCCAGGGATCATTCCCTATAACATTTTTAGAGAAGACTTTCATCCCTCGGTTTTACTAAAATAAAAGAAATTCCTGGTCAGTAAGTGGTGGCTTGACTTCGTATTTAAGCGTGTTTCTTCAAGGTGATTCCATGTCAGTGTGGTCCACCCCCAAGACTAGACCGGTGCAGGAGTTTACTAGGACGGTCTGTGATGACCAGGCCTGCCACCCAGACTTTCCCACTGCCAGTGACTTACTCTACTCACCCTGAAGGCTGTTGGCCGGTCCAGACCACTGCTTCCTGTGCGCAGACGTCCACAGCCCCACGCAGAACGACTTTTCCAATTCCCTGCAGAGACGCAATTGTTCCCAGGTCTCCTTTCTTTCCTTCCTACTTGGTACCCACGTTGTGGGTATTTGGTAACACTCATGCCCTGCTGAACTAAAAAACACGGGAAACCAAGTCCGGCTTACAAAATGGACAATATACAGCATCGTATACTTCCAAGAATGCCATGTTTTATGTAGCAAGCGCAAAGCAGGAACTTTTATTCAATAGAAAAAAAAGAAGAATGAATATCAACTTCTTCCACTTTACTTTCTACCTAGGCCTATTTCTGGAAATTCTGGATATAAAATTATATTTCAGGAGCACTATAAATTTGGATCTTCCATTTGCTGCAATCTTATTTGTAGATTTTTTAAATTTTGGATTCAGCAAGTTGGGTTTTATTACGTCAAGATATTCTCTTACACTTTATTCTGCAGAGAGTACAAGGAAAGGCTAAGTTATTCATTAGGATGACCCAGGACTCCTAGAAGTATTAGGAGGTTGTCATATTTTTATGAGCATCATTAATGTTTAAAGTCCCTCAGATACTCGAGATCATTTGATCAGATAAACTGGATTCCTTGGTGGTCGCTCGACGCAGAACACATCTGTCTATGTTCCAGGTGGTGCCTACTACCTCATCTCCAGGAGCCTTGGACCCGAGTTCGGGGGCTCCATAGGACTGATCTTTGCATTTGCCAACGCGGTGGCCGTGGCTATGTACGTGGTGGGATTCGCAGAGACGGTGGTAGACCTTCTTAAGGTAATTAAACTTCAAACCTTAGAATAACACACTGCCGAAAACTAGGCCTGTCCTCGTTTACATGCCCCAGCTAGGACAGTGTACAAGCAAGCACATTAGTTTCCTAGCAAGCGAGCTAACTTCTTGTGGTAACACCAGCACTCGCTGACCTCAACTGCTACAGATATCTCTACATGAAAATTAGATGAGCAAATGAACATCTTACCTACTTCATAACATCTTGTATCTTAAGAGCTGCATTATTGATTTTGTGTTGTCTGCTCTTAAATTGCACAGCACTCATTTTCAGTATTCACATGGTAAACCTACTATTTTCATTCCTCTAATAATCGCCTTGACATGTATGTAGCCATTCTTCTGAAGTAAAACACAGTATGTGTACAGTTGTGCACTGACTAGGGCGTCAGAAACTTCCAAAGCTCTTACTAGAATGAATCCCTAATATTTCTAATGTCTTACCTTAGTCCTCAAGGGCCTATTATCACAAGAAAGAAACAACAGGAAGCTCTTAATCGTCCCAAAGTTGGGAGCACTTCTTTTTCCTGTGGTCCCACGTGGCTCAGGCATTCGTGTACAATATCTTTTCTTGCTGTAAAATGTCATTAAGACTTACACGGGAAAGCTGCATCTTTAATGACCCTGGTGATCTCCCCACAGGAGAGCGGTTCCATGATGGTGGATCCCACCAACGACATCCGGATAATCGGCTCCATCACGGTGGTGATTCTCTTGGGAATCTCCGTGGCCGGAATGGAGTGGGAAGCAAAAGTAAGTTGTCACAGTGGTGCCATCAGCAAGTGCTGCTCTGTCCTGAACACACTGCAGAAGGAGACCGTAGTGAACCCTCTGGTAGGGTCTGGCCCCGGGGAAAGAAGTTAGACAATTCACACTAGGTGGGAGTCTGCCGGCAGAGCCCCAATCCGGGTCAGACGCGTGGCTCATGTCACGTGAGTGGGCCTACGATTTTTCCTGCTGTGGGCTGTCACCACAGTAACACAGCCCCCAGGGTGGCTGCCATTTTCCGGCATGGGCCCCTTATGATTGTAGTCACACGGGGCGCCCATGTCTCATTCCCCTAAACTCACTTTCAAGCTGCCTGGTTGTACGGATGCCCGGTAGAAATGGCCAATGTGGCGCCGCAAGAAGGGGTGCAGTCCTGTACTCCCAGCACTCAGGGAGGCTGAGGCGGGAGGCTGGCAAGCTCGAGCCCAGGCTGGGCAACTTGTTTTGTAAGACCCCGTCTCAGAATAAAACATGAAAAGGGGTGGGACGTAGCTGGGGATTGGACCTGGGTACCAATCCTCACTGCCACAAAAAGATGGAAAGGAAAAGAAGAAAAGAAAAGAAAAAAGAAGAGTGAGGAGGAAGGCCAGTGTGTTGGGCAGAGGTAACAGACCCGTGACCCTGAGCTTCACCAGCAAATTTAAGGTCGTATAAGCTGTGGAACCAGATCCTGTCTGGATTTAGTAGCGGGGACACAGCAGCCCTCTGTGTGACAGGGGCACGTCTCCTGCCTCCCTGGGGAAGTTCACAAAGCGATCAGTGCCGTTTAAACTGATCCTTCACCGGGCCAGGGCTGTAGCTCAGAGGTAGAGCAGCTGCCTGCTACACGTGAGGCCTAGGATTTGATCCCCAGCCTCGCAAACGTAAGTAAGTAAATAAATAAATAAATAAATAATGTCCGTCTGTACCTGGAGTGAGTTGCAGCAGCTAGTTCTCATGGGAAACGAACAAACGGTAAAGCCTCCGCCTCTCTGTGGCAGTAGGAAATGTTCCGACAGGGCATTTGTCTGTGGATTATCCCTTCATACGACCATGTGCCGGGCATCCAGTGAGGCACTAGGTCCTCAGCAGTGACTCACGCCCTGCCCTCGCCCAGCACCTGGTCGACGAGTAGTTGAGCAATAAATAAAGAGAAAATATCATATGGCAAGTTGTGAACCGTATTCCAAAGGAAATAAACATGACACCGAGGCAGAAACAACAGGGCAGCTGGGGTGTGGTTGCGTGGTCAGTGCTTCCCGGGCGCGTGAGACCCTGAGGTCAATCTTCACCAGAAAAGGAAAGAAGGAGCGAGAGAGATGGAGAGGGTGGAGGGACAGAGGGAGGGAGGGGAGGAAGCAGAGAATCCAGGCTTTAGACTTTATTCTCTGTGAGAGGCATTACATACAGTCCAGCCATAACAGTGAGCAGTATTATAGCCCCAGGTCTGGGATTCTGAGAAACCATCTAGATTTGAATCTGGTTTACATGTCTGTGACCCCGGGTAGCTTATTTAACCCTTCCGGTTCCTGACCTTTGAAGCGGGGACAGCAGTACGACCTACCCCTGCAGGGCTGTGGGTGGCATCCTTGACCTGAAAAGAACACAAATAAACCCAAAGCCGCCTCTGCCACATCATTACAGCCCCTGGCAGTAGCTACCCGCTGCTTGGTGGGATGTTCTTGAGATGCCATCCTCAGGTATCCCAGTGTCTGCTCCCATCGAGGCCCTAGTGTCATGGTCTTGTTCCTCCAGGTGGCACGAGAATTACAAAGCTCCGGGGGACGCTCTGGCTACCCATGCAGGAGGCACAGTGTCACGCAACTTGCTCTAGCGGACACACAACTTTTATACTTATGTGAAGAGTTGCTAGGTGAACGTAACTTGGCTTTCTTTCGCCCCGCCGCTCCAGGCCCAAGTGATTCTCCTGGTCATCCTCCTGATCGCGATTGCAAACTTCTTCATCGGAACAGTCATTCCATCCAACAACGAGAAGAAGTCCAGAGGCTTCTTTAATTACCAAGGTACCGGTGACAAGTCTGTTGCTCCTCAGTCAATGGCTTGGCGTTGTTCCCCTCATCACCACCCGCCCCCCAAACACCTCAGCCCCAGCTATGAGGGTTCTGGGGAGTCTGGGGAAATGCCTGGAGTGGAATTCAGGAGAAGACCACAGCTTGGGCCACCACTTACGAGCTTGAGATGTCATCATATGCGTTTGGGTCTCAGGTTACCCTGACAAAGCGTGGATGACAACAGTAACTTCCTGTGGGACAGTTGAGATGTAAATAAGACAGTGGACACACATGGGCTTTGAAAGTTTTAAAATGCTGGGCAACTTCCTGTCACTGTTGAGTAACGGGAATAGGATTCTTTATTCTGTTGTCAGTCATTTTACGTTTTTTAAGAAACAAAGAATTGCATCACCTCCTGATTCTCTCTCTTTACGGACTGTCCAGTTTGCGTTGGATGTTAACATCCCTTTTCTTTCTATCCCTCTTTCTTGCATCTGTTACCCACACAAAGTCTCCCAAAGTGTGTTAATTTTCCCTACGTGGGGTGATTTTTGGGACACCCTGGTCATTGAATTTAGTACTGACATAGTTTATCTCATAGTTTTGTCTCAAATATTAGAACAAAACAATCCGGAGCAAACAAACTTTGTATTACATTGCCTAATATTTATTATGCATTTTAATGTTTCTATATATACAGAAACCTTGAGGAACATCCGGTATATATTTTTAAAACTTTCCTTTTTTGTCCACCCCAGACATTTTTGTACACACTTTTCTTCCTCCCTTTCTCTTTTCATTTTTTTTCCTTTTTTAAACTATTTCTTTTTCACATCAGTAACTTGAGGATGACCTGTGAGATGGTTTTGCTTTATGAACAGAGCACCCCTCCTATATACGACAATTTGCTACAAGGTTTTTAAGACCCAACCTGGAAGCAAGGATCAGAGATTAGAAACAAGTAGCAAAATTTTAAAGTAGCCCAACTCCCAAAGATCTCCTACAATTGAAAAAAAACCACACATGAAAAAGCAGAGTATCTTAGATATTTACGTAAGCACGTAACCACAGAAAGTGTAAGTGTACAGGGACGTAGGCAGTGTGGATTTGCATAGGCTAACACAGTCACAAAGAATGCTTCATCCTGTCCTATAATCGAGACTCAAAGACAAGCAGCCCAAGTTTCTGTTAGCACAAAAATTAATAACTTTTCACGACTACAACCTAGAGACCTATGTACAGCCTTGTATATTTTAGCTCTTGGCAAGTCATAACACCAGTGTCTCACCTTCCTTCCACTTAGAATCCGGGGAGAGGGGTGAGTATTTGCATTAGAATTACAGAAGCCAACAAACTAGACCTACTCTGTGAAAAAAAGAGCATCCACATGTCTACTTTCTTGACCTTTCTGTTGCAGCATCTATATTTGCAGAGAACTTTGGGCCAAGCTTCACCAAGGGGGAAGGTTTCTTCTCTGTCTTCGCCATTTTCTTCCCAGCAGCCACTGGGATTCTCGCCGGTGCCAACATCTCGGGAGATTTGGAGGTATGTTGTTTTCTCTGCTGTGTGGTCCTGGAAGGTGATCGTGCCATTGGTAGGTGACCCAAGGAGCTGTAGAGGCTGATGTGACTGTATGTCCTCACTGATTCAAAAACATGATATTTATTAAAGATTCCCTGGTCACTTTCAAGTTTCGTCTCTTAATGTCAAATATAGGTCATTATTCCATATAGTTCTTCCAGATACCTTCTTCAATGGGATAAAATTTGGTTCAGTGAGAAACTATGATAACTATTTCTCCTCATTTAAAACCATAGTGAATATGAACAGAGAACCCTTAAGAAAAAGCAAAAACCGGCTTGAGGGACGGCACAGTGGTTAAAGTGCCTAGCAAGCTCGAGGCCCTGGGTTCAATTCCCCAGCACCACATAAAGCTGGGCATGGTGGCACATGCCTGTAATCCTAGCACTTGGGAGGCTGAGGCAGGAGGATTGCCAAGTCCAAGGCCAATCCTGGAATATATAATGAGTTCAGGACAAAGCCTGGGCTACAGAGCGAGACCCTGTCTCCAAAAAAGAGATAGATAGAGATAGAGAGAGAGAGAGAGAGAGAAGAAAAAAACAAAAAACAGTCACCTTATTACTTACCACTCCATTTATATTATCCCATTGCCATTATGAAATACTACTGTTACTACTGTATGGATCATTGTATTAGGTATGGCATTGGTTTGACTGTTATAAGCTGCTTATAGTGGCTAAAACAAGCCTGAAGTTTGTTTTTCTAGTACAGAAAAATTTGAACTCAAAGACCATCTGATAAGATAAAGTCTGCTTCAGAAGGTAGCCCAGGGACCCAGACGACCTCTGTTGTTTCACCATGACCTTAAGGTTGGCCCATACCTGCAAAGATCAAGGCTGAGGAAGAAGGACCACAAGTTTGATCCCAGCCCGGGGAACTTAGTGATTTAGACTCTGCATCAAAATAAAAATAAAATATGGGCCATGTATGTAGCTCAAAGGAAAGGTCCTTAACACAACCCCCATTGATGAAAAAAAAAAGACTGTGCATTTCCAAGATCACTCACAATTTTGTGAGAATGTAAAGAAGGTATATTAAAAAGCAGAGGTCAAACCTGCTAGAACTTACAGGTATTTCTTTTGCTGCCACTTCATTGGTCAGAACTTAGTCTTGTGATCTTACCTAGGTGCAAAGAAGCCTGGGAAATGTAGTCTCCAAATGGACAGCAATGTGCCCAGAAAAAAAAAAATTTTGAAGGAGTTCTAGTATTTAAAGGAGAAAAAGAAGGATGAGTCTCAGGGAACAAAAGAGTCCTCTTTGCAAAAGAGAGAAGACACGGGTCTTACCTCATACACACGTGAAAAAACTGTAAACATAGATTTTTACCTCTGTGGTTTATGATCAACTTTAGAAGATCAGTTTTTCCGAGAGTCATCAGGAAATATGTATATCCAAAGGAACCCTGCCCAAGTGGGCTGTGAGACAGATATTGAACAAGTAATCATCCAGTTGGGGATGATTTCTGCAAAGAGATGGCTTTTGAACCAGAGCTTAAAGGCGAGGTGATGAGGA
This sequence comes from Ctenodactylus gundi, assembly GCA_004027205.1. NCBI lineage: Eukaryota > Metazoa > Chordata > Mammalia > Rodentia > Ctenodactylidae > Ctenodactylus > Ctenodactylus gundi. The sequence continues at coordinate 39,461 of PVKB01005513.1, read as the reverse complement.
AGCTAATTATAATTGGTGTGGCATCTAAGGCAACCTCAGGCTGAGAAGAGCAGTCTGACACGGGAAACACGACAGAGTGAAGTGTCCCACACCTGGAAAAATCCTGTCGAGGCCAGATAACGTTATAAGACGAGGGGAATCAGCTGATGAAAGGATTGAAGTCAAAGGCCCATACCACAGAATGTAACCCCCCGAAAACGGAGGCTTAGACTTTGGCTTTATATGTTGCTGTGTCTTCAGAGCTGTGAAGGCTTTGGTAAATATTCATAGAGTGAATGAATTAAGACATTTTGATTTGTCATACTACCGAGCATAGTGCAGTGGTAAATCCTTAGGCAGAGATAATGGCAAGAGAAAAGACTTTGCTTAAGCTCAGGAATGCCAGGAAACTGGCTCAAATGATTCAGGGAAGGAGGATCACCACCCAATGAAAGTTAGCTGTGTATGTTAAGCTTGTGGTTTCTCAGCACTGGAAATCTACCAGTGGCCACTGATTCAAATTTCTGCAAACTGTAAGCACACACTTAAATAAGAACACTGTGCTTTCCTTAGATTCCTTAAAAACAAGCCTGTATCCAAGGTTTAGTATTCAGTTCAGCTCAACCAACACTTACCAAGTGCCGGAAATAAGGCTACGTAAGGGGAAAAGACCAGAGGGGACAGCTTTTTTAGAAATCAAGATAGAAATGGGGGGAACCATGTCTTAACTGTGATCTCCAGACAGAAGACATTATACAAGGATGATTAAAATATCTAGTGAATGTCTAATTTTTTTTAATTCATTACAGCAAACAATATGTTGTTATTAATCCTCCTTAAGTCTCCCCTGCCCCCCCCAACCTAACCCATCTTTCCTGACGCTTCTGTGGCAGTCCCGGAAGTCCTCTGTAATGATCGTCTTTGTAAGATGTCATCACAGGCATGGTGCGTGCAGCTGCTGAGCGCCCTCCAGTGGAAGGGCAGGATCTGGGCACATCAGAGTGTCCTCATCCCCCTTAGTCACCAGATCTGGCACTGTGCAGTTTCTGACTCCTAGGAATGACCACAAAAGATCAAGATTTGAGTTGATTCAGGACATTGAGACCGCCACAGCTATGCACTAAAAGATGCATGCGAGACAGAAATTCCAGAGTTGCTTCAGAAAGGGGCAGGAGCCATGGATACAAAGTGAGAGGGTTGTAGGGCAATGTCCCTTCTCATCTAGTGATGTTTTAAAATTTTTAAACATTCACTATATATTTTAATCACACCTTGTACGTCACAGCCAAGTGCACACCTAACCATGTTTCCTTTAAATGGTTCTTCGTTGCCAGCACGGTCTTCTGGTGTTCTCAACATCCATTCTATTTTATTGTATCTTTTAATACCGGTTGCCACCTGTTGAGTTGATTTCTGGCATAGTCGATGACAGAAAAAAAAAAAAAGATGCGCAGAAATGACGCTTAAGGCAGTGGCATAGTTCTTTGAACATTTTCAGACTTTGAACAAGTTAAAATGCTTGTCAGGCATGAATGAGGCCCTAAGTTCAATTCCCTAGAACCACATAAAAATTAGCCAGACCTGATGGTGCATGCCTACAATCCCAGCACTTAGGAGCCTGAGGCAGGAGGATTGCCATAAGTTTGAGGCCAACTTGGGCTATATAGTGAGTCTAGGGCCAGTCTGGTCTGCAGAGGAAGATCCTTTCTCAAAAAGAAGGAATAAAGGAAGAGAGAGGGAGAGAGAGAGAGAGAGAGAGAGAGAGAGAGAGAGAGAGAGAGAGAGAGAGATCCTGAGCATTTAGTAGGCAGCTAGATTGTTAAGGTGGATGGTGAAAAGAAGGGAGGAACAGGGCTAGAAGCCACAGCATGGGTGACCCCATCCTAAGACATGGGGGGGCAGGGGAGGGTACAGAATTGATCCGGAGCAGCATTCCAAGAAGCTCAAGCACTCAAAACACTTATAAGAGTAGCGAGGGACCCGGTGACAGGCCAGGAGAAAGCGCTGTCTGAGGTGTGAGGGAAACCACAGGCCCTGGCGCATGAGAATCAAAAGAGGGAACCACTTCAAAGGGTGACCCCCGTCAGCAGGCAGCTCTGACTGAGCAAGCACGGTAACCCTGGTACATGAGTGTGGTCAGTATGGAGAGGTGGCCACAGGCTGAAGGCGGGCAAGGACACCCCACCACTCGCAGATGGTGTTCCTCTGAAGGGGGAACTAGAACAACAGATTCTGTTCAGTTTGGTGAAGTATTTATTGTTTTTAGAGCACAGCAAGGTGGAAGCTGAGTCCCTGTGTTCAAGGCCTCCAGACCCTGTTTCAGATGGCCCTGAGGCTGCTGGAGACACCAGCCGCGGGCAGGGCCAAGGGGGTATTGCAGCGCTCCCCTGCTGAATCTTCTAGGTGCTGGATGAGCCTCTATAAATGTGCACCTGGGAGAATATTTGGGGGCTACCCATGTCTCACCACTGCAGCTAGGAGGGGATTTCAGACTGTGAACGTTAGGATGGGGTTGATGTTTCAAAAAGCAGCCATCTAGTACACTGTTTATAGTCTGCCCTGGAAAAAATAGAACATTTAATGAAGAAAGGTAATAAAGGGTCAGATTTTAGGTTACTACTGAAGGAAGAAAATGAACACTTAAAGTGAAAGCTATGAATTTGTCCAAGTCCCATCCCCTGTCTATACATAGGCAGACCAGGTAATGCCTTATGTTGATGTCTTAGGGTTAAGCTTGACTCTCATGTAATTTCTACTAAGTCAATTTCTATTAAATGCTTTTGGAGCTCATAGTAGACAGTTGAAATAAGAAATAAATCTGTCTCTTTTTTGAGGCAAGGTCATATTCTGTAGCCCAGGCTGGTCTTGAACTTGCTATAGAGCCCAGGCTGGCCTCAGAATCACAGCAATCCTCCTGCCTCAGCCTCCCAAGTGCTGGGATGACAAGCATGCACCACTATGGCCAGCTTCCACCTCCGTCTTGACCCTTCTAGTTCTTACAGTGTTCTCTTCTGTCTTCGCACTTAAGGCAGCTCACGCGTCCCTCAGACCCAAGTTCTTAATTGATGAAATATATTTTGAAATGAGACCTGAGTTGGGGGTTGAGTGGGGCCGTGATGGTGACAATCTTCTCCCTGAGGGCTGTTCCTCCTGTGCATTCTGGCCTTGTGGACTGTCAGGAAGCGGGAGATGGGATGCACATGTGTCACAGCAAGCCAGGTGCGGTTGTCCCTAGGAGAGCGGGGGTGGGAATTCGGGATCACAGAGTGACTCCATTGGGCAGGACCCTTGGTGAAACGATGACTTCTGGCTGTCAAGTGGCATCCCCATTCACCAGGAGTGACCTTCTGATGGAATGGTTCAGCATATTTGAGCTTTTTTTTTTAAAGCTGAAATTTGGTTTGACCGTATCGATTGCTTATTTGTATTGATGAATCTCATGTCCCAGCAGAGAAGACATATGCCTACTGGGATTGTACTTCCCTCAATTCGATATTTATTGACTCCTACTGTACACCAGACACTGTCCTGTATAAGCAATGAATGTATTAAAATCTCTATTTAATAATGCCTATTAAGTTCAATAGAAAATAATTCAATATTCGGCTTGGAAATTGATTTGATATGATTTAGCCTCCCAAATAAGACATAATATGGTAAATTAAATGTGATGTGAACTCAACTTAGAGATTGTATGGACATTTATAAGAAACAGAAAAGCCCATTTCTGGTAGGCTCAGGGATTTGCCTGTTTCTTTATGCCTGCTTTTGGAAATTAAACATCTCTTGTTACAGTCATCTCTGAGCTAGATTCCAAATGAGGAATTTGAGGGATTGGAAAATTTAGTATGTCATCCTTTTTCACTCAGTCAGAGGCAAATTTTTTAAGGGCAAGCCCGAACTCGCAATAAAATAAATGCACACAGAAAGAGACGTTGTCAGTACGCAAGACAGGCTTGTATATTTTCCCCTAGTGCTTCAAAGCGGCTGTGTCTACACACAATTCACCACGGCCAAAGAGAAAGGAGAAGCCTTGAGGAGAGAATGGCCTATTGTACTTTTCTTTTCTTTCTTTTCTTGTTGTAGTACTGGGGATTGAACCCAGGGCTTTGACTTTGAGCTTTATCCCCAACCCTTCTTTTATTATTGAGACAAGTCCTCAAAACACTGCTGAGTTTCCCAGACTGGGCATGAACTTGAAATCTTTCCGCCTCAAACTCCCAGAGTGCTGAGATTAGAAAAAAGTTTTATTGATTTATTTTTTATAATTTTTTATTTAATGAAAGAGGGTTTCACCTGATAGTCTATGCTGATCCTGAATTCACTATAGAGCCCATGCTGGCCTGGAACTCACAGCAATCCTCCTGCCTCAACACCCTGAGTGCTGGGATTACAGTTGTGCATCCCCACTCCTGGGTAATTTTTATGTAGGCAATCAAATCCAGGGACTTGCACATGTTAGGCAAGTGCTATAACCACTGAGATGTGCCCCCAGACTCAGAACATCTCTCTTCTGATCTCTCCTAAATCTCACAGGTTTCCCTGCTTACACTCAACACTTCATCTTTGTCCAAAAAGGAATTCAAATTCACCCTTCTGACACTGGTCCGATTTTTTCTTACAACTTGCCTTAGGAAGGGTAGGCTAGAAATTTGAAAATACAGAAAATACTATAAGCCACTTATGTTTGTTACACCTTCTGTTTTGAAAGGACCCCCAAGATGCCATCCCCAGAGGGACCATGCTGGCCATCTTCATCACCACGGTGGCCTACCTGGCTGTGGCTATTTGCGTAGGTAAGTGGAATGTCTCTGGTGTCCGGATGTCGAGTCAGGAGGAGGCCGCTCGCTCATTCTTCACCTCTAGTGGGCTTTCCAGGGAATGTAGCTAGAGAGTTGTTGGTTTCTAAAGGCAATAATTTTAATTCCTTTCTCATGAATAGTTTGGGTTCGTTAGGGTTTTAATGAACTCAGGTTGTAATGAAGGCGTCTTGGGGTCAGTTAGAGTAGAGCTAACCAGATTGTTGTTCTGCCTGAGCCCGGGAAAGGCACCATTTTGCAACTCTTGGTGACAGTCTCGCTGCTAGGAAAGCTATGCCCCAGGACCAGCCTCTCATCCCCTAGGATATGGGAGGTACCAAGCAGAGCAAAGAAGTTTAAAAAAATGCCAAAACAAAGCCAAAAATGGTGTAAAGGGGACCGAGTTTATAACAGGATCCCAACCTTGCATCGCCATCCCTAACATGGAAATGTCACTGTCACCAATTGCCAGGAAATCAGAACAAGAACCAGATGCTTAGAGTGTGGGCGGCCAGCCCCCAAATTGCTCAGTGAGCAGAAAATAGGTGTGTTTTCCTGCTGGTGCTGAGGCTGATCTTGGTTTCACCTGCTGCCCATGGCTACATCTCCCCCTGGTCAGGGCCACCTCAGGCTATGCCAGCATACAGGTGAAAGGTATATATCGTATACCTTTCCCATCGTATACACAGAGAAGAAAGCTTTTTCCTGTGCATCACAGAGAATACAGACCCAGGACGGAGCACTACGGACACCAAGTGACCACTGCCCAAAGGGTGTGACCCGTTCACCCTGTGCTTCCTGTGGAGGCGAATGGCCACGTGCCGATATTTTAGGTTGTTCTGGAGAAAACAGAACAACAAACAACCACCACCACAACAAAGCAGGCTCTTGACTAGCTCCTTGCCTCTTCTTTGAGGGATAAGGTTGTTAAATGTATCCTTAGATTTCCAAGTTTAGTTACATGTAAAGAGGTCCCCCACCTAGGCCTGCAGGAAATCAACACATTTTAAGTGACATCAAAGTACCTGAAGTGAAATTGCTCAGATGTGTTTTTTTTTTCCTTAATCACAGTAAAGATGAGGAAGTGAGCACCACTGTACACCTCATGTCAGAGATTCTTGTAGTTTCGCCCCAGGGGTGGAAACAGCTGCGCTTCTTAATTTTTTCCCAGGCAGAACTAAGCTGGTCATGGTGCCCACATCCCGTCACCTCTGCAGCAGAGTAACAGTTGGTGGCCTGGCTTCATGGGAATGTGCAGCAATCTACTCTGTGGCAGCTAAAATACACAATTCAGAAGAGTCATGTCAACCTAAGTGAACAGTGCAGAGGGTAGAGTGTGAAAGGGTTGCTTTGCTGGGCAATTGAGAGCTGCACTTCGCAGAGTTTTGGCAGGGGTTATGAGAGGAGGGTCCCCGCGCTGGTGACTGCAAGGGAATCTCAGTCCAGAGGTTCTGTAATTTTAATGTTCTGAGAATGAGAGTCCCACAGCTACAGTGGAAACTTCCCCTTTGTTCCTGTCCCTGGTTCCTGTTTTAAAGGTCTTAACAAGGAGCAAGAACCCGCCATGAGCAGGGTTTGGAAAGCAAACGCAATGGCTTCACTGGCCGGCGTTTAATTCGTGAAGAGTTTGTTCTTCATGTTGTTAAAAGAATTACATAAGTACACATAATCATATATATATTCATATATTTCAAATCAAAGTGGCAGAGATTATAGTCAAATAGACTTATAAAAGAAATTACTGATTGAAATGCATATCAAAGATCTTTAAAATGCTCAGAATCCCTTTCCTAAAAGTCTATTGAAGAGAAATATTTTGAAATACAGAAGAAAGGTTTTATGCGCAAAGATGTTCAAAACAGGTTTATAATAGAATATAACCAATATTCACACATTCAAGAATGGTGAAATAAACTGCAAGAGATATTAGAAAAGACACAATTTGACTATTAAAATTAATGATCAAATGGGAAATCTTAATATTTCCTTCCAAAACACTGCCTGTATTATTTAAAACATTAGACTTATATGTAACAGAGCTGGTGATGTAGTTCAGTGGTTACAGGGCTTGCCTAGCATGTATAAGGCCTTGGGTTCAACTCCCCACCACTGCATAAAAATTAGCTGGGTGTGGTGGCACACACCTGTAATGTCAGCACTCAGAAGGCTGAGGCAGAAGGATTGCCATGTGTTCAAGGCCAATCTGGGCTACCTACTGAGCTTAGGACCAGCCTGGACTGCAGAGTGAGACCTTGTCTCAAAAAAAAAAAACCTTATATATAACATAGAATTATAACTGTCTTAAAAATGTGCCAGTGATTAGCTGAAAATAAGAACTTCGTTGATTTAACTGGTAGAATTTCATAATGCCTTCCTTTGGCCACCTCACAAAGAAATATATCCTTTCCTTCAGCTGAAAAATCTGGGGTCAGTAACACGATCCCAGATACAGGAATTCAGGGCATAGTACGAGCCAAGCACTGCCAGCTGGTGAACCAGGACCTAAACCCATGAGCCATGATGGTTGCAGTGGCAGCCTATAACCGACAGGGGGCGATCTCCCTCCGGCATCACACTGTTCCAAAAACCCCTTGCTCATGAAAAGAGGCTAGAAAAAGACCTATTCAGAGCTGAAGCCCTCTCGGTGCGTTTTCAAGAGAAAGCTCCAAGGGAGCAAAGTCTTTCTTTAAAAGACGACAAGCCACGGTTGTTTCCACAGCGGCCTGTGTGGTTCGAGATGCCACCGGAAGCATGAATGACACCATCGTTTCCGGGATGAACTGCAACGGGTCTGCAGCCTGTGGGCTGGGCTATGACTTCTCAAGATGTCAACATGAGCCCTGTCAGTATGGCCTGATGAACAATTTCCAGGTTGGAAAAAATGTTGCTTGTCCTTGGTTTATTCGTTTAGTATAGGAGGTAAGAGTTCTGAAACTGGTCAGTTATTGATCGATGTGAACTGAGCAAGGAGCGATTTGCATGGGAAAGACAGGGATCGCACAGGTACTGAATGGTAGCAATGCCTATGACTACATTTCCTGCAATGGGGACAGTACACAGGGACAGAATGACGTCCCTGGGGAAAGAGCACCACCGGGCACTTTGTGTCTTCTGATTGCTTGTGCAAGATTTCATGGTGGGAGGAAGCTTGGATCAGTTAGTGCCGAGAATACATTCCACCCAGGGGTGCTGGCTTAGGAAAGGCGAGGTGGCCCTATTGTGCTTGAAGACAAGGGTGAGACAGGCTTTAGGAGAGAAAGGGAGAGAGGACAATGAAACCATTCCTTATTTTTAATAGCCTTTGAAAATTTTTTAGTGAGCACCTATTTTTCAGAAATAACAAGAAAAGGCCATTTTAATTTCCAAAACTTAAATAAATATTAAGAACTTGAATCTGGATGTGATGGCAGAAACCTCTAATCTCAGACTGCAGGAAAACTGAGGCAGGTGTATTTCAAGATTTAGGGCAGCCTGGGCAACTTAGTGAAACTCTATCTTAAGAGAAAAAAAATTAAATCTTTAAAGGAACAGAGATAGAGCTCAGCACTTTTGGGGGCAGGGCCAGTCTCCAGGAGAGAAAAAGAGAGAGAGCAAGCACTTCAGAGTGAAGCAGAGGAAAGGGATTATTAGAAACAATTAAAAGTCTTCAAATCCCAGAAGTTGGAGCAGAAAATGCTTGCATGATATTATTTGGCGGATTTTTTTAAGGGATCTACTGGATGGATCTCCTTATCTGAACCTCTCTCCCAAGGTCATGAGCATGGTGTCCGGGTTTGGCCCCCTCATCACCGCTGGCATCTTTTCTGCCACGCTCTCCTCTGCCCTGGCCTCGCTTGTCAGTGCACCCAAAGTGTTCCAGGTAACACGGGCCCGGGAGCGGGTCCCCTTCCGTGCAGTGTGCCATTTGCCACCACACACAGATCAAGATGACACACTCGTTCTCACCCCCACTCACTTTCCATTATTTTCCTGCCACAGTTAACACCTGCATCTGGCCCTGGAACTATGTCTGCCACCAAGTCAAATCAACTCAAATAATACAAAGAATGAAAAAACTGCAGTGTTAACTTGTGCCTCGTGTTATGTGTTGCTTCGCCTTTGCTCAGATCTTCTTGTTTGAATCATGGAGAGAACACGACTGTGCAGAGATTCAAAATAACAAATATCTCCTCTTTTTGCCCCGTCAGGCCCTGTGCAAGGACAATATCTTCAAAGGCCTGCAGTTTTTTGCAAAGGGATATGGAAAAAACAATGAGCCGCTGAGAGGATACTTTCTCACTTTTGTGATCGCCATGGCGTTTATTCTCATTGGTTTGTAGTTTTCTTGGTGTTACTGAAAACCAAATAATTCTTGTGATTACTCAAGCTTTTCCTTTCCATTTGAGAAATGACCCATTTTAGGCTTACGATCCCATCTGGGAATCCTGGAGTCTGTCTCAGAAGGAAACGAGAAAGATCTGTAGGGTAGAGAGGGCCCTTGAGGAGCCTGAGGTAGGCTCTGGACCTGAGTCTGCTCTTTGGTTTGAACGTTGGAAATCTGTCTGTATTTGTCACTTTCCCGCCGCTGGGTGAGTTCATGACACCCACAACTTACAGGAGGGAAGGTTTATTTTGGCTCACAGTTTCTGTTGATGGTTGGCTCACTCTGAGGCAGAGATGGTATGGAGGAGGGGTGTGTGGGTGGAAGCTGCTCACACTACGGTAGCCAGGAAGCAGAGAGAGAAAAGGAGCAGGCCGAGGCAAGGACAAGAGAAATCCTTCTAGATCATAAGCCTAATGACCCCCCCCCACCTCACCCCAGGTTCTATTTTCTAACTGCACATTCAGCTGCTAAACTCACCAATGGATGGATCCACAGATGAGCCCAGGGCCCCGTGATCCAGTCACTTTCCAGGCACATGAGGTTTGGGGGCACATTTTGGATCTAAACATAGCACCATCCAACCGACTGCAACTGTCTGATTTCAGAGCTGCCCTGGTTGACATGCCCCCTAGCCTAACAGCAGGGCTGAATGGTCTATGCTAGGTTCCCCAGGATACGTTTCACGGGCCATCACCTACTCAGAATCCCAGCGCCTTTGGGAACGTGAAGGTTTGTGGGGCCCAACTCCAGAATTACTGAATCCAGATCTCCGAAGAGAAGAAATCTGCATTTTACAAAAGATTTGTAGATCATTAGTATTTGAGAACCCCATACCTAGACTGTCACCTTAGCTTCCTCTCCCCAAGCAATAGAGAGGCAGCTACCTGGTCTTGGAAAGGCAGCGGTGACCTGCACAGCCCACACTCACCCCTGAAGCCCAGCCTTTGCGAGCAAAGAAGCCGAAGGCAAAATTATGGTGAGAACTCCATGTGGGTGGGCCCCATGCTTCCTCTGCACCCCGGTGCCACAGGATGAGGGCTCCTCATCATCCCATAGGAAACTCAGGGAGGGACTGTGTCATGTGATGAAAACATACAGTGAATGTTCAATTTTTTTTTTTTTTTTTTAGTTTTTTACAGTTAAAGACACAAACCACTCATCTCCCTCTCCTTCCCCTCCCTTTGAACACACCTCACAACAGGAACTGGCTCCACACACAAGCCACGTGGAGGAAAGTCTTGCCCATCTCCTTACTAGTTCCTATGTGTTCTAGAGTCTCACTGAGGTGCCACGTGCTCTTGTGTCACTGACCTTCAGGTGAACGAGGATATCTCTGTTTTTTTCTTATCTATCCAGTTAGCAATGAGACCATCCTGGATATTTGGCCATGGAGGCCAATGGGCAGTGGGAGAGCCATGAGCCATAGAACTTTCTAGAGTTGTAGAAAAGTGTCAAGCACACTAAAAGTCCCGAATAGCAGAGAAAACATGTTTTAGATATGCAGAGAGGGTTCCTGTTGGGATTTTTTGGTGCACTTTTGCGTCACTAATCTGTCATTGTGTGGACCCTTTCCATTGTACACATAGCAGACCAAGACCACAGGATTTGTGTCTCCAAACTCTTTAAGTTCCCAATCCTTTCCCTCACTGCCATGGGAAATTTTGGTAGGTAGGTCTAGGTTTTCTATTTTTTTGATTCATAGGTTTTCTCTTTCTTTCTTTCTTTCTTTCTTTCTTTCTTTCTTTCTTTCTTTCTGTACTAGAGATTGAGTCCAGGGCTTTCCCACTGAGCTACATCCCTAACCCAATTTTTTTTCTTATTCTGAGACAGGATGTCACTAAATTACTACATGGCACAGGTTGGGCTCGAACTTGTGAACCTCCTTCCTCAGCCTTCCAGAGACTGCTGGGGTGACAGGCCTGTGCCCCCAGGCTTGGCTTTATAGGTTTTCTTGATTCTCCATGGAAACCCTAGTTAAGAGTATTTTTGCGTTTCACTCCTCCAAAGTCACTAGCTTCTTAAGAGTTTGACAGATGCTAGCCACATCTTCCACTTCCAAGTAGAGCCGGGCTTCCAGGCCGGGCCCCTGTCCCCCGTGCCCTCCTGCCTCAGGCCCCTGAGCTCGGCTCTGCTTTCCTTGCAGCGGAGCTCAACGTCATCGCACCCATCATCTCCAACTTCTTCCTGGCCTCCTACGCGCTCATCAACTTCTCCTGCTTCCACGCCTCCTACGCCAAGTCCCCAGGTAAGCGGCACCCCACATCGGCCTCGGCCCCAGCAGCCCGCTCCTCTCGTGAGATGGAATAACAGTGGGGTTCCCTCAGCCTGTCTACACAGCCTCCGTCCTAGCAGGCAGCCACCCCGCTTCGTGGCTCCTGGGACAGGAGGGAGTCGCCTGCGCAGTGGCCTTGCTGACCAACCGTAAAGACAATTTTCTCCCGTGGCCATAAATTATTCATGGAAAGAGAAACCGCATTTATTTCAGCGGTAGAAAAACACCACGATTTATTTCCAGGGTGAAAGTGACCAGAGAAGTGGAATAAATGTATGGAGCTGAGCCTTTCTCACTGTCAAATGGTTCCCTGCCCGTGGTGCAGGACATAATCGCCTGCTGGGCGCAGCGGGGCAGGCACCCGCCAGGCCTGTCAGGACTCGGGCAGGGGCGTGGGGGCACTTTCGGGCTGTGGCCTAAAGTCATCCAAATTTTCACCCCAAAGCATCTTTCTCTGGCTGCTGCCTCTCATCTCTTCTTTGCTCCCATCAGCCCTCTGGGTTTCTTCTGTCTTTCTAGCAGAATAGAGACTTGTCCCTGTGGGCTCTTAGAAAGTTCCTTCCTGTGAGCTCTCTCTCTCTCTCTCTCTCTCTCTCTCTCTCTCTCTCTCTCTCTCTCCTCCCTCTCTAATCTCTTTCTCTCTCAGAAAAAAATAAAGCTAGAAAAAAAAAAGAAAAGCATTTTCAAGGATGTTCTTGAAGTCCTGTTTCCATCTTGTGGTCATTTAAGGAAATTGCTCCTGGAGACTTCTAGAGTTCTGTTGTGTTGCAGCAGCTCCAAATTTGACCCATATCTCCCGGACAGACCAAGTGTGCCCACCGGATCTGACCTTCCCCATCCTGACTAGTCTGTCTCTTAGCTTCTTTCATCTCAGGGAACTAAGGGAATGTGGAGACCTCCCAGGCATTAATGTATAGGAACCGGGAGAAAGAGGTCCACTGCAAAAACACACGACACAGTAACACATTGGGTTCAAGAAGCCACTGCTAGGAAAATGTCTCTTACTTTTCCCAGAAAGCACTGAAGTATTATTTTGGAGAGGGTTAAGCACTGTCCTTCTGGGTTAAAGGAGCTCATCAGAATGATTCTGGATCACTTTGTCTCTTCCATGAGAAAAAAAAAAATGTGCTTTCTTAACTTTGTCTTTCTTAGACAACCAAGTGTCCCCTTCCCACATTCCACCTTTCCTGCTTCCTTTCCACTCGACAGACTTCAGGTGCTCAGTGGTTAATCATTTAGGAAGATAATCACGGGGTTCAGAGAGGAGTGTGCAGGGGCCCATGAACGCAGTCTTGCAGATGTTTAAGAGTTGCTAAATGTTACAGCGTCTTATTTGATACAACCACCACTTTTATAGGCCAGAAACCCAGGACAATAGAAAAATAACAACAGAGGCAAGGAATTGACCTGAAAACTTTGATTCTCTAGACCAGGGAAAGACGCACCCTCTGCTTCCTTAGCGTGCTCTGTCACATGATGGGAGCAGTGGGGAAACTTCCCTTCGGCTCATTTTTCTCTCTTCCTTCCAGGATGGAGACCTGCCTACGGGATCTACAACATGTGGGTGTCTCTGTTCGGAGCTGTTCTGTGCTGTGCAGTCATGTTTGTCATCAACTGGTGGGCGGCAGTCATCACCTATGTCATCGAGCTTTTCCTTTATATCTATGTGACTTACAAGAAGCCAGGTAAGAGAAGAGGGACCATGGGGAAGGTAGGGGGCTCCAAGTACCTCTCTACCCCTTCAGGAAACACGTAGTGAGCACTCCTGTGTGCTAGGTATGTCAGGTGTGAGGTAGATAATATAACAATATAATAAAAGAATAACAATAATTAACCTTGCCGGGCACCTACCACGTATCATGTTCTCATTTCATCTTGCCAATGCTGGATGCTGGATCTGATCCACTCCGTTTTAAAGATGAAGAAACTGGTATTTGAAGAGTCGAGCACTTGCCCAGGTAACAGGAGGTGATGGAGCTGCCACCTTACCCAGTTTCAGAACTGAAATATTTGTTGAATGGACACATATACTAAGTTAAAAAGGAAACCAAGAGGAAGCAACGAGGAGATAGCCAACGAGACAGAGTCAGGGAGGGGAGAGTCTAGGCAGGGGCAGAGCACGGGGCAGAGCCCATGACTTGAACTCTCAGTGTCAGCGGTAGAACCAGTGAGAAGGGTTGGAACTGGTGGCCCAAAGCTGGAGGAGCCAGGGCTCACTGAGTAGGACCAAGACTCCCAGAGCCACCACTGTGCTTTCCTTTACCTTAAGACCACAGGAACATTGGGAGAATTGGTTTCGCTTTTCTGTTACCATCTATTGCTTTAACCTCAAAGATCATTCCCATATGGCAGAAGATTATCCCTTTATATATGTAGTTCATAAGCTGGAACAGACTTAGACTGTCCTATAACCACCGGTCAAGATATAAGGCATTCTTGACACCCCCCAAAGTTCCTCACACCGTTATAGTCAATCTCTTCTACTAAAACTTGAAACCAAGCAACTACGTTTGTAAGTTTTAATCTGTTCGTTCTGTCTTTTCCAGAATACCATGTAACTAGAATCACAAAGTGTACAGTCTCTATGTTTGCCCCTTTCCACTTAGCATAATGCTTTCCAATCCATCCAGTCCAGTGGACTAGGGAGGGGTACACGTATTTTGTTCTTTTGCACTGTTGAGTAACGTTCTGTTAGGCAAATGTATCACACATTTTTTAAAGGATCTGTTCATCAGTTTGTGAACATCTAGGTTGTTTCCAGTATAAGGTAGAAGGTGATTATGTATGAAGCTGCTATAAATATTCATGTACAAGACTTTATATAGACCTGTGTACCATTTTTCTTGGGTAACTAGCAATGAGATTTCTGTTTACATGGTAATTATATACATAATTTCATAAGAAACTGCTGAATTATTTTTTCATAGTAGTAATATTGTTTTCCAACCCTACCAACAAAGTGTGAGAGAAGTAATTGCTCTATATCCTTACAGAATATATATAACATTTTCTGCTTTAAAAGCCCTTCAAATAGACGAGCTATGCTAGGTCAATATGGTTTAATCTGCATTTTCCCAATGAGTAATAGTGTTGAACATCTTATTTGCACCTTCCATCTGTATATCTTAGTTAAGCGCCTGTTCAAATCTTCTGCTTATTTTTTTCAGCTACTAGTTTTCTTGTTACTTGATTATGAGCATTCTTTTTATATGTTGGATACAAATCCACTCACGATATATGTTTTGCAAACATTTTCTCTGACTCTGGTTCCTTTTGTAAAAAATCTTCCTTTTAGTTTCTTTTTAATAACAAGAGTTCTTCATTTTTATGAAGTTTAATTTATCTTTCCTTTTCTCTTTTCTCTCTTTTATATTGTTGGCACCCAATCTAAGGTATCTTTTTCTAATCCAAGGTTACAAACTACTAGAAGTTTTAGTGGCTTAGTAATTACATTAAAACCCACTATCCAATTGGAGTTAATCTTGTATATGGTTTATGTTTATGTTTTTACAACAAATGTCCAGTTGACTGGTGAGGTTTTATTGCTACAAAATAAGGCTTCGTGTGTGCCTAATGCTTGGTGCAGAGCCGACACGTGGTCGATATTCACCTTTTCTTCCTCCTTTAATCATAACTGAATCATTTTTCTGACACACAGAGCAAGAGACAGGGAGAACCCTGTGTGCCACCTGGGTAGGGTTATACAAATTCCAGTGAGTCACTTCCTCTCGCAAAACCATAAGGACCCATTTTTTTAAAACAAGTTTAATCTCAGCTAAGCAGCAGGAGATGGTAGGGCTGGCCTCCCGCGTTGTGAAGTTTCGGTTCTAAAGGGTCAGACTAAAATTCTCACCCTTGACTCTCCTCATGGACGTGTAGAAATAAGAATTCCTGAGCTCTTCAGTTGTTCACATATATATTCTCATTGAAAATATGAAGATGGCTGCTCCTAAAGTCCTTCTTTTGCTTAGAAATCAAGAATTTGTGAGGACTCATTGTGCTTACTCGGGGGGACCATTTCCCCCAAGTCTTTCTGCCTGCAGTGTGGTTATCACCCAGCCTCTCCCACCAAGCGTGGTTCCTAAGACTTCAGGGTCAGCTTTGCAGTCAGATCCTTCTCTGGAAAGAAGTCTCACTTCTAAGGCTTCACAGAGTATTCGCCAAAGGACACAGGGCTCTTTCTAGGAAACACGAGGTTCTATTTTTCTCTTATTTGGGCACTCACCACTGCAGGCCGAGCCAAGGAAAACTGTAGGAAAGAATGGTTTGTAAAAAGGGTCTGTGTGCGCAGAAGAGAGGTCCATGTGTTTTGTGCCAATTTTCTCCTCCTTCACCCACAGATGTGAACTGGGGCTCCTCCACACAGGCCCTATCCTATGTGAGTGCTCTAGACAATGCTCTGGAACTGACCATGGTGGAAGACCACGTGAAAAACTTCAGGTAACGTTAGCATCCCGGCAGTCGACACTTTATGGTCACACTCCAACATCGAGAAACAAGATAGCTCCGTTTCACCGCAGCACTTCCGGTACTAGGGGCCGTTTGCCTTCCACACTAAGCTGTGCTCGCACCCCTTGTGGTGCTACGTGTTCCCCTCTTTGCACAGATGTAGAGAAGTGCTCTAAATGACACGGTTTCAGACAGGTATGCCCAAATGCCCACAAATCTGAATCACTGATATTATCTCCTTTCAGCTTAAGGTTTTATGGTTTCCTGAATTCTTTGCAGAAAAGTAGTACTTTGCCACTTCATGAACTATATATTATTTTGAATGGTACCTCAAAACACAACCTGGCAAGGATGCTGAAAGAAAATATTGGCTGGAGGGGACATGTTTGTTTAGATTTGGGGTGGGGACCCAAGCCTGTCTTTCCCCGTGTCTTAGTTACCCACAGTTACCTGATACCCACACATTGAGAGGGAGAGGTTTATTTTAGCTCATGGAGACAGAGGTTGGTTGGCCCCAAGGCAGAAAACAGCCATGGTGGATGGGCACGATTCAGGGCAAGGGTGGAGAAAAGCTGTTCTCAGCTCAGCAGCCGGGAAGCAGAGAGAGACAGAGCCAGGGACAAGTATACACCCTTCCAGGCCACACCCCCGTGACCTTCTCTTCGACTAGGCCCCAAATCCTAGCCACACAAAATCATCAAGGAGGAATCCGCTGATGAGTCAAGCAACTTACCCTGCCTGAGACTTTGGGGACACATCTTAGATTTAAGTCATAGCATCCTACTTCAGACTTACATCATGATGGTACTAAAAGTACAGAGATAGCTTGAGGGACAGGCAAAGTGGTTCATATCCAAGAAATCATGAGGGTGTGATTTCTCTGATATAGGAAAACCCAACTATAAAAATGTAAGAGTTGTGGGAGAAAATAATAAGGCAGACTTTGTGGAGAAAGAAAAGGAAAGTGGGGGTAGCGGTGAGAGGGGGGGTAGGGGAGAGAAATGTGATATGTAATTTTTTTTAAAATACAGTGGTAACAGATGCTTCACAGAGAATAAATCAAAGTGTTGGCTCTGTGTGGCCAAGCCCTTCTGCACGGGATTTGATGGTGTCATTTATCTTTAAGAAGCATCAATAATTGCCAGAAGCCGCCACTCAGAAAAAGATCATGAGGGGACAGGCTGTCCCACTCAGCCTTTGTGCCTGCTGCTTCCAATGAGAGTGACATGTGGCTCCTAGTCCTTCTGTGACCGCTGGTTTTCACACCTTCTGTCCTTACTTTCAGGCCCCAGTGCATTGTCCTCACGGGAGGACCCATGACACGACCTGCTCTCTTGGACATAACACACGCCTTTACCAAGAACAGCGGCCTTTGCATCTGCTGTGAAGTCTTCGTGGTAAGAGCCGCTTCAGCCTCGGGGAGCACTCAGCCTCTCTGTCCTCCGGGGGTTCTGTTGGGCGAGCAGACTCGGTACCTCCAGGAATAGGACAATGGCAGAACAGTTGGACAGGGGCCTCTTCTTGATCCACAGAGCAGCAAGGACTGGCAAGTGCCTGTGATTTCAAATTGACATAGAGAGAGGAAATGTATTTCTGACTCCACAGGCGACGAAGAAAATATGGTAAATATTGCTGAGCAATGCCCTGTGTATCAAGAAAAACAGAACTGACCAGGAACGAAATGCAGGCATTTGGGGTGATAACTGTGTGCAGACTGACAGATGAGGAAGGACCCAGCCACCGTGGGCGGAGGTCCTGACAGAACATTTGTGTGAAATGTTGGCATAGATCTGAGAGCCAAACCGAGTTTTCTGTGCCTTAGATAAACGAAGCCAAATGAATTCCCTTTTGTTCAGGAAATCTATACGGAATGATGATAACTCACTGGCGGTTTTTCTAGGTAGTGTTCAAGGTAAGTGCTAAATCCTAGGCTGAATTTTGACCAATTTTTCAAGTGAGGAGATAGCGTTAGAGTTATGATAAAAAGTATCTTTCAAACCTGCCTGCCCTGCTTGTTTCTCTCTCTCTCTCACTCTCTCCTCAGATCCTGATCTATTACTATATTTTTACTGTGCTTAAGTACTTACCTATTCTTCAAAGTGTCGTCTTACACAAATTCACCTTTTTAATTTAAACCACACATGGCCTAATGAGGCAGGAAAGGGAAAAAGTCTGTTCTCATTTACTGATTGGGCAAATGAAATTCAGAAAAATTAAATCATTGTACTGGGCCACTGGACACGCGTCTCAGTCGCTTTCCTGTCTCTGGGACACACGATCTGACAGCTCCAACATGAAGGAGGAGAGGTTTACTTGAACTCACAACATCAGAGGCTTAAGTTAGTGCAGGGTTGGACTGTTTCAAGGCAGAAAAGGCAGTGGCTGCACGACATGGCGGGAGATAGCTGCTCAGCCCATGGGAGCCAGGAAGCAGAGAGAGAAGAACCAGGAACAAAAATATACCCTTCCGGGTCAAGCCCCCCGGTACCCACCCCCTAACAGTGCACAGACTTATCCGTGGATGAGTCCACTGATGAGGACGGCTCCCCCGTGACCCCAATAACCTTCCGCACGCATGACTTTGGGAGGCCATTTTAGATTTAAGCCAGAGCTACGAGAAAGTGACAGACTCAGGCTGTGAATCCAGGCCCCTGGGGTGTTCTGTAGGATACACCCTGAGGAGAAAAGCCTCAGCAGCCTGTATCGCTGGGAGAACTGTTAGAACCAGGCACCAGCACCTCCTTCTCCACTATCCGCAAGGGAACAGGCTGCCCGGAAGTTGTGTGACCGTGGGGCCAGTCACCTCTGTGACGACACAGGGGGCTAACTTAACCACATGTCGCTCTGAGTGGCACTTGGCAATATTCGGAACGCTATATGAAACAAGTGGCCATATTCTCTTTCCTCCTGGCGCTTATATGACAGTAACTCGAACAATATAACTAAATGCAATTATCCAGCGGGGGGTGTAGAGACTCGTGGCGAGTCCAGAAGATTGACAGTCTAAGTAATGGCCGACAGTGACTCCAGAGGATTTTTAAAACGCTTATCAAGAGCCTTCTCTGATATTATCAACTTCAGTGCCCTGGATTACTGGGTTTCATTTCGGCCAATATAATAGAGGAGCTGGTTTTGATGGAATAAGCAGTTTGAGGTATTTTTCTTCTCCAGCAATTTAGAGAAAACTTAGTTTAGCAGGCAATAAAATATGTTCAGGATGAGAGAAATGAACTGAAAGTAGACACAGCCATATATTGGCAAGGGAGAAAGGTCTTCTGTGGAGACAGGAGACACTGCTTTTAACGAATCCTTGGTGGCTTTAAGTGCAAATAAAGGAACAGGACAATAGCGTAGCATTTCACCAAAAGCTGTTGTGCAGTGTGCTCTATAAACGTGGCTATGCACGAACCACTATGATAATATGTCTTTGACTCTTTGGGGAAGATACCTATGTCTGTGGCATTGGTTATTGGACCCTTATGTGGGATGAGGTTGTATGTTACTGGCCATTCTCTTCTTGGAGGGCCCAAGTGTCTTGTTCCCAGGCACTGAGGGTCTCTTGGGTACAGAAAATGGTTACTGCATCAATCAATGGTTAGTCACTTTCTTTGAGCTCTATGGGTTGCAGGTGCTGGCATCATTTGTAGCTCCCAGGCCCAGTGGTCAATAATCATTGCAAAGAAACAGGTGGAAAGCCATGTGAGGTCGTCAGCAGACCCACTGGACCCAGCGCAATGGTTGATGGTTAGCCAGCCTTGTGAAAGATGCTCGGTAGTGGTGACAGTGACAAAGGAATGATAATTTTTTTTTAACTCTTGGAAGCTGGTTCTCTTGATCTTAAAGTGTTTTTTTATTAGTGTATGTTTGTGAGTCATCATAATTACATTTGTCTTGGGGAATTGTGTGTGTGCGTGAGAGCCCATGTGTGTGTGCATGTGTCCAATCCCAGATCCTCTTTCCATCTCCACAATGTCTACCTCTCTGTTTCCCACCATTTCTCTCTTATTTTGTTCTTTATTTGTTGTTTGGGTTTCTCATACAATGGAAACCATGTGATATTTAACTTTTTGTGTCAGGTTTATTTCTCTTAGCATTATGGTCTTGAGGCACACCCAGTGTCCTATAAGGACCCCAACTTTTCCTCCACGACCCAGTAGCGCTTCACTGTGTGCATACATTCTCTTTACCCATTCATCTGTTGACAGGCATGCTGGCTGCTTCCAAGACTTAGCTGTTGTGAGGTGTGCCCCTATAAATGTGGATATGCATGTGTCACTGTAATAGGATGTCTTTGGCTATTTTGGGAAGATACCCAGAAGAAATACAGCTGAGTCCAATGAAATTTTTATTTTAGGGACTTTTTTGAGGGTTCTTCATGCTAATTTCCATAGTGGTTGCACTGGTTTCCATTCCCACCAATGATGTAAAAGATTCCTCTTTCCCTACAGTTTCACCTGCATCTATTGTTTCCTTACCTTGATAGTAGCCTTTCTCTCTGGAGTGAAATAGTATCTGTCTTTAATTTGCCTTTATCTAACGGCCTGAAAGCCTGAGTGTTTGTTTGTCTGTTTGTTTGTTCTCCATGAACTTACTGGTCATTTGTGCTGCTTTTGAGAAAGGTCTGCTCATTCCATTTGCCCATGTTTGGTCTGATCTGTTATTTGAGGGAGCTAATTTTTGAGCTCTTTGTAATTTCTAGATAGTAGTCCTCTATCTAAGGAGTAGCTGGTAATTTTTTTCCCCCACTTTATCAATTGTTTCTATATTCTGGTGGTTGTTTTCTTTGCTGTGCAGAAGATCTTTAATTTTTGGTACAATCACATCTGTTGATTTTTTTATATAGTTCTGTTCAGAAATTCCTTACCTGTGCCTATGTCTTCAAGGGTTTTTACCCACCAGTAGGTTCAGTGTTTCTGTATTAATATCTAAGTGTTTTTATTTGTTTTTAGTACAGGGTGAAAGGTAAGGATCTAGATAAAGTCTCCTGCACTTGGATAACCCGTTTTCCTAGCACACTTTGCTAAATCTTTTCTCCAGTGGATGTCTTGACCCCTTTTGTCAGACTGGATTTTCTGAAGATACTTCTGCGTCTTCAGTTCTGTTCCATTGACCCACACGTCTGTGTTCGTGACAGAACTATCCTATTTTTCTCACTGCAAGTCAAATTCTGAATCTCTATCTTGCAACCTAAAGACAGGCTGGCCTCAAATTTTTGATTCTCCTGCCTCAGCCTCCCCAGTAACTGGGATCACAGGCTTGTGCCACCATGGTCAGTTACCTAAAGCTGTCTTCAAATTTCCTCTGAGGAGTTCTCAAGAAAAGTTAGGCAAGACACCCGTCTCCTAATGCTGAACCTCTGCCATGATGTAAAATAGTGACTTCACCAAATAACAGAAAACGAAGTGACCTTGAAGCGGTACTCAGACAAAGGCTAGGGCTTTCCCAGGAAGAAGCTGCAATGTTTCCTCTTTCTTCCCTTATTAACTTCAAGCTCCTAGGTGGCCCCCGAGGGTGGGTGCCCCTCTCCCATTTCCTGACGCAGAAGTCAATAACAAACACCCGCAAGCTCTACCCCGGCAACCCCCCAATCTCAACAAGTTGATTGGATTTCTCCAGTTCAAACCCCAACCATCTCCCCTTCTGGCCGGGCTCTGCCTCCTGATAACACACAGTTCCAAATGCACAAGACCCGAACCCTAGCAGTGAGTCTGACACATTTGAATGTTGAATGATTGCATCTCAGGCTGTCTTCCCTCTTTGTTGTTTAGCTTTCTCTTTATGACATTCGCATTTGCAGCCTTGCTTCACATTAACAGGTTTCCAACAGAGCTATCATCATCACTCTTAGCAAAAAAGAAAATTCTGCATGAAATATCTTTATGACTTCTCAGTATGGCAACTTTTACCATTAAAATGAATCTCTCTGTCACAATGAACGCTTGATCTAAATTTTTGTAATACTCATAGACTGACATTCAGCTGGACTTCTTTAATTAAATGCCATGTCCCCCAGGGTCTCAAGGTCATTGCGTTACAATTCAACATGCTGGTGGCTCAGCCATCCTTCGTGGCTTCTGGTTACTTTTTTCTGTCCGATAGCTGTTGTTAGCCTCAAACTTTATCCAATAAAATATTCCTTCTTTCCCAATAGGTGGAGTCTACAATGCCCAAGGAAAAACTTAGCAGTTCAAGACACAGTGGCAGTCTGAGGACCTGAGCTAAATTTGACCCAGACTGCATTCTGGGTCTGAGTCTTCTGACTCAGTAACTACCTACGTCTCTACCTTTCCATCTTCACTTAAGGTTCTTTTCTTTAACATTAACCTGAGTCAATTGTCTTGAGAAACTGGCAGGTTCTAGAACATATACTGGAGAAAATAACTAAGCAGGCAAAGAACTTGATCCAATGTAGGCAGAATAGGAAAATTGGACTCACGTGAGAGCTCATCTGGTGTTGTACAACAGAAAGATAATTCACAAGGCGTATGGAATTTAAAAGTGTCCAGTGGCTGATGGGAAGGTTAAAAAAAAGTTGTTCATTTAATCATTTATTTCGTGTAACTCAATGCAACCAAAATATTATTTCACTGTCCAATAAACATATAAATAGTAGCAAGACTTTTTTATCCTAAGTCTTCAAAATCTAGTATGCCTTTGATGCTTCTAATGCATTTCAATGTGTGGGCCAGCCCCATTTAAAACAAATTTTCAATGGCAAGATGTGTGGGTCAGAGCTATCACACTGGGCAGTGACCTCATCAAGTGCCTTATTTTTGTAGCTACAGAACATACATCAAGAGAGGACAAATGACATTCCAAAGGCATTAGCCAGTCATTGCCAGAGCTCCTCTTGGCTCTGTTGTAGGACAAACAGGGTAATGAGTTGGATGCTTCAATAAGGTCATGAGTGCTAATTTAAGACAATAGGAACCAAGCCATGTCCAGTGACACAGGCCTGGAATCTTATCACTCTGGGAGGCTGAGGAAGGAGGATCACAAGTTCAAGCCCAATGTGAGCAGCTTAATGACCTATCAGGACCCTGCCTCAAAATCAAAAATAGAAGTTGGCTGGGATATAGCTCAGTGTGAACGCCCTGTGTTCAATCTTCCGTATAAACAAAGTAGAAAGAAAGAAAGAAAGAGAGAAAGAAAGAGTAATAGAAATCAGCTCGGGGTGAATGCCTACCCCTTTCCAGCCATTGAGCTATGTATCTTATTATTGCTACTTAAACCAACTATGCGGGAAAAATAATTGTTCTCATTTCCAGAATAAGGTTTCAAAGTTCAGAGATAAGGAGTTACATCCGCAGTGACCAAGCTTAGGCTATTTAAAGCAGTTCTGTCTGGCCACACAGCCTGAACAGACCAGACCCTCTAACACGGCACCCTCAGGACCAGTGGCATCCATGTCTGCTACAACGCTGAGTCTGGAGCCCCACTCCCCACCTCCAGGCTGCATCTGTGGAAATCCCAAGCCATCCATCCACATGAAAGATAAGACGTCTGAACAAAATCCACATCCCTCTAGGAACTGATTTCCTGGGAAAACAGTAGATTTGTCCCAGGTTGGGTCTAATGTAGATAATCACAAATCCCCGATTTAATTCAATTTCAATTGAATTAAAAACATGAGGAGAAAAAGAAGAAACAAGAATGAGATTTGTAGTTAAAACATCATTTCCAAAGCCAGGAATAGTAGCACACACCTCTAGTTCCAACGCTCTGGGAGGCTGAGACACAAAGATTCCAAGTTGAGCACAGGCTGGACAACTTGATGACTTAGTGATGTCCTATCTCAGAACAAAAAATAAGTAAGTAAATAGGGCGAGGGGGATGAAGACATGTCTCACTATAAAGGCTCTGGGTTCAATCCTCAGTTCACACACACACACACACACACACACACACACACACACACACACCCCTCAGTTTCCAAAGCTAAATCTTGAAATTATAAAACGCCTTAGCCACCATTACAACACCTGCTTCCTTTCCTGTCAACCTTTCCACTCTTCCTACATCAGGTATACAACCTTCTGTCCCACAAAATTCTGTGAGTAGGAAGGAAATGTTATTTATTTGAAAGAGTATTGACATTACGCAGGAAGGCACGACATTCTAAGCTACCTGACAGGATCCTCTGAGGTGCCCTCAGCAGGGCTTGCCCCTCCGTGCTTCCCGCCCTCAAAGGCTCTGTCCCTGTCCTGAAGTTGGGCTGTCTGGGATGTCCTGGCTCTTCTGAAACTGACTTGGCTATTGTGTCAAAGGTAGATTATGCCTGCCCGGGCGGCCTGTATTTCTAACACACTGGAAGGCTGAAGCAGAAGGATCTCAAGTTTGAGCTCAAGCCTGGACAACTTAGTGGATCCTGTCTCAATATTTTAAAAATAATAATAATGAACTTGAGATATAGCTTACTTAGTGTGAAGGGCCTGGGTTCAGTCCCCGGTACCACAGAAATAGATAAGTAGGCGGGCTCCTCCTGGGCCTCTTCTGCCCCTCTGCAGTGGCTGACCCTCCTGTGCCTGAGTGGCTCTGCTCAGCATGAGAAAATTAATTCAGTAGGTGTTAGGCTGCGGCCGAGGGACATGCCTTTCCCTCTCCCACCTCTTAACTCAGCAAGGCACCGCTGGCTATTTTCGTCTTCCCAAGCCAGGGTGGTGTGATGCGGAGCAGCAGGGCCTCTAACCCATATTTCACTGTGTCCTGCAGGGACCGCGCAAGCTGTGCGTGACAGAAATGAACAGTGGCATGGTGAAGAAACAGGCCTGGCTTATCAAGAACAAAATCAAGGCTTTTTATGCCGCAGTGGCCGCGGACTGCTTCAGAGACGGGGTCCGAAGTCTCCTGCAGGTGAGGCCCGGGCGGAGGAATGGCGCACGGGGCAGAGGACACACAGCGCCTGAAAGCCCGGGTGGGGCTGCAGCGCCACAGCCTGGGAATCCATCTGGAAAGGGGACAGGCAAAATGGAAGGGAAAAGTCGGGAGGCTGTATGGCAGATCACCATCAAGACCCTGGAGAAGGAAGGGGCAGCCCTGGCCACAGGTGTCCCTGCTGCCCCCCACGATGTATTGAAATGCAAATTTGCCCTGGCACTACGGGACCTTCGGGGATCCTGTTAAACCTCCACACTTTTTCTCAACTCATCCTGCCTTGGCCTTTCTTCCCTTGCAAATGATGCAAAGGCAGCTGGGAGCCTGAGCCAAAGCAGGTGTGCTGGTGATCAGGAGTGAAATCTCCGGATCGCCCTGAATTATTTCCAAGTTATTGGATGAGACGTAGTCATGTCTTTAGCTCAGCCTTGAAGCTTGCGTGTGTCCACCTTTTCTCCCTAATTTTTTTCTTCCTTCCTTTCTTTGCTCCCTTAGGTGAGTACATAAAACCTTTCCTTAGTTCTCATGTCTGTAATGGAGAGGGCTGGACGATCCCTAAATAACGCAGGAGGCTCGCAGACACTGGAGGGCTGGGCTTTCTCAACCTTTGGCAGTATCAAGGTGGAGAAGCCCCGGTTCTGTGTAAACCAGATGGAGCATTTGGCTTTCAGGGCAGCAAAATTCAGGAGCGCTGGGATCCGGAGACATCCACATAACTGATGTTCATGCGAATAGGGAAAAAAAAATTGGGTTAAGCAGAAGTGTGTTTGGAAATTGAGATTATTTGATTCCTCCCTGGCCCTGAGGCACCGGAAGGCCTCTTATAGAGTAACACACTTGCAGAGAAAGCGCTTCTGAGAGACCTGTTACCCCAAGTGGGCTTTCTTTCGTCTGTCATTACTGTGCCTACCTGGGGAAGTAAGTACACCACAAACGGCTCATCTTTCATTCAGGTAACATGTCACTTTTCAGTAGTTCCTGGTTACGCATCTTGGAAAGGTTACCCACTTAACATTACCACAAAGGATGTTCGTAAAATCACAAAATTTTCAGACTGGAATGGAAATACAGGCATAGGATAGGCACAGGGAGGTAAAGGTGCAAGTGTGGCAAAGAATTCTTACATCTGTCCAGAATAAATGGCAAAAAAGACCTGAGCATGCATGAATGGACATGAACTTCTTCAAGTAAAAGTGGAATTCAGCGGGGTGGAGACAGGGTGGCAAGGCAGAGTGGGATCAGGGGTGAGCGTGGCCTACCACACCACTTGGGCTAAAGCCCTCCTTGTGCCTGAGAAGGCCAGATCCCTACGTAGAGCCATAAGGAAGACTACCCATACTCTCTTCACATGCCAAGGCAGCTCTAAGGAGCTTCACGGTCCTCTGTGCACTTCTAAGAATGATGTACAAACTCACCTGGAGGCAGACTTACTCCAGGCACCTTCCCCAGAGTGTCCCTCCTTCCATTGTGACTGTCTTTTCTAAAATGTCCAGCTCCGAGCCAGGCGTGGCAGCCCATGTGGCAGGAGGACTGCTAGTCCAAGTCCAGCCTGGACTATTTAGTAACACCCTATCTCAAAATTAAAGCAGGCCACATGTAGCTTAGCATGAAGGCCCTGGACTCAGTCTTCATATCAATCAGTTGCAGCCAGGTGTTCAGTCTTAACCTGTCAACATCTACCCAAACTCCAAGGCTTGGGGCAGATGGCAGCTTTGCCATGGAGCTGTGGCCTGTCCTCCTGTTTCCATCCAATGCCCCCATTCCCCTTGACTATCATTTGCTAATATCCTGTCTCCGCCACCTTATTCCGAGTTCCTCAGCACCAACAAATATGCTTCACTGCTCTGTCACTGCACTCAACGTGCCACTTTGCAATTAGTAGGCACTTGATAGCATCACCGAATTAAATGTGATTAACTGCAGGCCACATCCTGCCATGTGACAGGGGGAGGAGGGGTAAAGCAAAACTTCTCAGATGCAATGTAACTATTAATGATACTGTCACGCAAGAAGATTATTAGGTTCTGGTAACCACGTTCAGGTCGTTCTCCAATTAATAATATTTCAGAAAGATTTCAATGATCCTTGTACAGAAGAATTTCCCAAACATGGATTTTACTGCTAATGACATTATGGACATAACAGGTGGAGATGAGCTTTGAACCACCAAGTGAAAACGCGCCTACCAACAGTGAAGCCGACCCTCGCTTGGTTTTAAATTATTGAACCATTTTAATGAGTATGTCAGAAGAAATGCAAATGACTGCTAATTTAGCAAAGCTCCATTTCTGTCATCTAAAATCCATTTATGACTGGGATGATTTAGAACTAATCTTGCTATTTTATGCTTGGGTACGGCCATGAAGGACATGCGCTAGGACGTAATCTCATCCTCAGCATCTTCGGAACATTACTTCTGCGCTCTTTGGGACATTATTTCTTGTTTGCAGCCGTAGTCTCCTGGAATGGTAAGGACGCCCCATGTGTTTGTGCTTTCTCTTTAGGCCTCTGGCTTGGGGAGAATGAAGCCCAACACTCTGGTGATTGGATTTAAAAAAAACTGGAGGAAGGCTCCCCTGGCCGAGATTGAGAACTACGTGGGCATTATCCAGTAAGTGATGGCTTTTGGGACGCACCTTAGTTCATCACGTGCTAGGCAGAGCGGTGCTTAACCTGGGTCTTGTGGCACACTGCTGTGTCAGATTAAATTGTCTGCAAAGAGCACAGCTGTAGCTTAATTTATGTATCTGTGTGTATGATACAGGAGATTGAGCCTAGGCTCAGCTACGTCCCCAGTCCAATTTTTTTTTTTTATTTTGAATAAAGGACTTGCTAAGTCACTAAGTTGCCCAGGCTGGACTCACACTGGCAATCCTTCTGCCTCAGCCTCCCAGGGTGCTGAGGTGACAGGCCTGTGCCACTGGGCCCGGCTTGGTCCTCTCCATTCTTTAGCGAAGTAAAGAGATGCCACCCATAGAAACTTGAGTGTCTCCGCATATCCAGGGAGGCAGGGTGGGAGCTGCAGCAGAGTCTAAGGAAAGGGCAGAGTTCGAGCACCACAACCCTAAACTTAGTTTACGATATTAAAAGACAGCTGGGAAGGAAGGGATGGGTCTTTCT
Source organism: Ctenodactylus gundi (assembly GCA_004027205.1). NCBI lineage: Eukaryota > Metazoa > Chordata > Mammalia > Rodentia > Ctenodactylidae > Ctenodactylus > Ctenodactylus gundi. The sequence goes on along the minus strand of PVKB01005513.1, from coordinate 11,605 downwards.
GAACAGCTGGACTCTGGGGTTGGTTATCTTACCCAGGTCTGAGGTTGGTTTCTGAGCTCCGTAGATTGTGTGCACTCTCTCAGAGCCCCAGCTCCACCACTGCTGAGAAGGGGCCTGAATGCCACGTGTCACTGCTACCAGTTGTCACAGCACTGATGCAGGTACACAAAGGGAATTTCAGGTGGTATGTGACACCTCACAGCTCAGCAGTCGAGGAGTCTTGGGAAGACGTAACTTTGGTGAAACGTACAGGAGCAGCAAACCTCAGGGTGACATCCTTCCCATGTCCTAGCCCTGTGATTCACACGTGAAACCTTCCAAGGAAGGACTATTGGAGCTCTCCTTTTACAAAGGGAGACACAGGCAGCAGAAATGAAGTAACCTGCTGAAGAAAGATGGCAGCCCAGTGAGGGACGGAGCTGGAATCCCAACCTAGGACCGTCCGAGTTCCAGGGTCAGACACCTGACCTTAATGCTGTTCTGCCTCCGAAAGTACACAGTCATGCACACAGTACCTGGCTCGCTTGCCTCGTTTGAACAAGAACGAGCGAATGCTGTGTGTACAAAGAGGCACGGTCCAGGAAGGGGAGCCTTTCTCCTAGGCTTGAGAACTTCAGCAGCTGGGGGCACAATGTCAGATGTGTCCAGCTGACACTTTTTGTGTCCGACGGTTTCCTTTGTCAGGGATCTGGGTGGGCTGTCCCACCACAGAACACAGGCCAGGCTCAAGAGGCAGGGTCGTGCCTAAATGCCCACCTGACGCGAGGCAGAAATTCCTGCCCCTTCAAACCAACCATACGATAAGCATTCCCAGGAAGAGCCATGTAATGCCATAACAAAAGTATTCTAAGTTCTATTTTTAAAAGTAAGAAAATAATCTTCATCTGCTGAAATTAGCGGCATTGCCAATCCTTCTAGTCTATAGACCCCCACATACTAAATTCATCATTTCTCCAGCATAGAAAGCCCAGATCCATGGGCAGCTACCAGCTCCTGCTGTTGGGCTAAGTTCCCAAGGACAAGGCCAAACCAGGAGGTCAAGATGGGAATCGGACCAGGCTCAGCAAACAGAATTTTGATATATTTAGAATCACTAGGAGTTGCTGACCCAACATTCTTGGAAAAAGATCAGACCTACCCTTCTGTGATCTAGATTCCTCCTTGAGATGTGATTTTTTCACCTGGGAACACGAAAAAGGGGTACAGAGTAAATAAATAAATAAACGAATAATTAAATAATTAAATGGAAGGGAATGGAAACATCATCATCAGGGAGTCTATTATTTGATACAGACCATCTCCCAACCTCTCCACCATCCCAAATGTTCTGAAAACGCAAAAGAATTGAAATAATTGAGTCCAGTAGCATTGAACCAAAGAGGCCGCTGGCTTTCACAGCAAATTAATACTTGATCGTCTTGGTGATAAATTTTAAAGTCAAGGGGACACATTTGCACTGGTATAAAAATCTATGTTGGTGACGTTAAATGACCTCACTACCACAGCAATTCAGGTGGCCAGCAATCACGTATCTATATTACATTTTTTGTTTCTGTTTTTTACATATTTACTGATTTATTTTTATTAGTATGTATTTACAATGTATAATAATAACAGTCTGCTTTAGGGATTGGTGTACTTACATATCGCATCTTGATCATTTTTTACTTTTCTTCCCCATTCCCACCCCATTACCCTCCCCACATCACCTTTTTCCCAACCTGCCCCAGCCAATGACCAGTACTGGTCCATGGGCTTGGCAGAACTGGGCCATCGGGACAGAAGGTGAGCAGGGAGTGAAGATCTGTCTCATGTCAGCAGCATCTGTGAAGTTCTAATGACACTGCTGGTCTGACAGGAGGCAGAGCCACCCACCTTGGTCCCTGGGAGCATGGTTCTCAAATAAACCACTGCTGGTGTCAAAAAATTAATGGTGGCTTAAGGCACAGGGTCTTTAACTCCAGGCTGTGCCTTAAGACTCTAGTATTTTACCACTTTTCTTTGAATAAAAGATTTTTTAAGCATCTGTTGCATTCCTAAATGTTTTCATTAGAATCTGTTTTTGCTTTCAGTAACTGCCCTAACAAACTACCTCAACTTTATTTATTTTTGGTACTGAAGATCAAGTCTGGGCCTTCACACAGAGTTACACCTCCAGCTCTTTTTCTTTTCTTTTTTCTTTTTTTTTTTAGTTATGATTTTGAGACAGGGTCTGGATCATCGTGTCATTATATGACAATTCAGGTTGACTTTACCTATTAGAAACTTGTTAGCATACTGTGGGACACTCACGGGTTGCATTGTCATTGGGAACAAGGCCCTTATGGTATGGGATTCTGGATTTCAGCCCGTAGAAGATTGTACAAGGAAATCCGAACAGGAAAAAAAAAAAAAAATTGGCTGAAAAAGTTAATTGACTTGCCTCTATTTATAAACAGAGAGGGCACACGGGGCAGAGACATCAGCAAGGGCCTTCAGTTCTCTCTTACATGATCTTGTTTCCTTGGCTAGGACATTGGGAAGGTACCAAAGCCATTGTTAACTGTACAGGTTCATCATGAAACACATTGTTCCAAGGGCCCTGGCCATGATTGCTGAAGATCCTCCAGGCCATGGGAGACCCACTTCACCATGAACTTGGTGTCATAAATGCCATGGAAGGAGTCCACCTCATGGCAGAGAGGGATGGCCAAGGCTCTCAAAGGGTCTTTGCAGGCAGTAAAATGTTCCATTCTAAATATACTTGGGGTGGTTTTTGACCACTTTACAAAAGATGTGATTATTTTCAAAGTATGTAGCAGGCTCTTCATCAAAATTCTTGGTAATAAAATTATTTGAATACATCGATGACATAGTATATGACTTAGTTACTTCTACTCAGAATGGGATTTTAAAAGGCATAAGGAAAGAATGAACAAACAAAAAAGGCATCATCCATTCTCAGCTATATTCAAAAGTGAATTTTAATGGTTTTATGCCATCAGAAATCCCAAAAGCAAGTGTCACGTTAGTCCAGAGCTTGATGATTAAAGAGGCCACTTAAAGCACTAATGACTTTCACTCTACCCTTTCCAGTGACGCATTTGACTTTGAGATCGGCGTGGTCATTGTCAGAATCAGCCAAGGCTTTGACATCTCTCAGGTTCTTCAGGTGCAAGGTAGGTACTTTATTTATTCAACTGACAAATACGTACTGAGCACCTACTATGTGCCCAGCACTCTTCGAGGTGGCAGGGGTAGGACAAAGCACAATGTAGACAGAGCCTCCTAGTGATCAGCTTAATTTCTGATGCTGATCCTTGGTGTGGACACGTGCCCCAGTGTTTGTCCCACAGCTAACACGAGAGGCCTTTGCCCTGCTAACCAGAAACAGAGAGTAACCTGGGCTAGTCATCAATTGTTTTTCTTATCATCCTATCACAAAACTAACATCAAGAAAAAATAAACACCATCTGGAAAAATCTCCTGCCAAATAAATTGCCCACAAGATGTTTCAGAAAACAAAGATTCGTTCTTCCCTGGGGAAAGCACGCATTTTTACTTTTCAGAGTCTCTAAGCTGGTTTCACAGGCCCCCGTGGAAATGAGACAGGGGAGGGGGAAAACACACTGTGAATCGCAGATCTAAGTCAGCGACAGACACACTAATGCAGATCAGCGACTTTTCCCTGCAGAGAATTTGTACGGTTGTTTAGTCTTAGAGCTTTGTGTATGAAGTAAAGAACACATTTAAAGAGTTACTGAAAGATTAAGGCAAGACATGAGTGCATCCCGTCAGCTGAGTAGAGTCTACGGGTGCCGTGGCAGTGAGGCCCGGGGACATTTTTGGCACCCGTGATGTTGTAGGCATCACACAGATGAAGGTGTGGGTAGAGTAAGCTTAACGGCTTGGTCTGGACCCTCAGGAGACTCAAGCGCAGGAGAGGACGCCGTAGGTGATTACTGTGGTCACAGGCTTAAATAAGGTATAGTAAGGAAGAGAAAAGGGGTCATTAACCCCACGAAGGCTTCCTGGGAGGACTTTGGTTGGAGACTTAGCAGATGGGTAGGAGTTCATGAGGCAGCGTTGCGGGACAGTAAATATAGAGAGCAGGTTTGGGAACAGTGTTCTTGGCAGAGGACAGAGTTTACGAAGGTTCACATGGGTGGGAGGGATGACTTTGTAATATGGCACTTTTAACCGTTCAAAAAGATGGCAGCACAACTCATGACAGCTAACCCACGGAAGCTGTTAGAAAGTCTGTTGACAGAGGAATAGTTTTTAAAAATGTGGTATGTATACACCATGGGGAATTGCTACATCTTAGAGAAAGATAAATCTGGGTCATCTGTAGGAAAGTGGATGCGCCTTGAGACCAGTATGTTGAGTGAAGTGAATCAGATCCAGAAGATTAAATGTCACATGGTTTCTCTCATATGAGAAACCCAAGGCGTAAGTACGTCATGGAGACCAATAAGTGAGAGTGGAGGAAGCTTTGTGCAGCGGGGCGGGGGTGGGATGGGGAGTGAGAGGGCAGGAAAGAGGGAGAGGAAGTGAATGGGAGGTTGATGCAGTATGCGTGTAGACCAGGTCGTCAAGTTCAATGCGAGTATTGTGTATCATAAATACATACTAATAAAATAATAACTCTTGGAGAAAAAAGTTTTGGACATGGGTATGAGATGGAATCAAAACATATGGTATTTAAATTTTTAAACATTATCATGCTAAAAGGCTCATAGCTATGAATCACCCTCAGAATCCTCCCCCTAGCTTTGGACACACTTATCTCGTGGTTCTTGCTACTTTTTGAAGCAGTCGGAAAGCCCTCTTTTCTAGTCATACTATCCTGGCTGCCTTTGTATCCTGAGCCAAATGAAAGCAAATAAAAATATCAACCTATTTTGACTTGGGGGAGGAACCAGAAGTCACATGGTGCCAGATCTGGTCAATAAGGTAGATGGGGACACACCATTATGTTTTTATTTGACATATATTGTCATGAACATTTGATCAAAGAGGAATGCCCAAAATTGTGAACAAAATTTACATAAAAATATTACAGTTAAGGACACATTGTCATCAATCCCCCTCTAAACACTTTCCCTAGCTTCAAACACACTTGTCCCATTGTTCTCCGCAGTGTGTCTTTTACTGTAGCAAGTTCTTTATATTTAAACACTCATTGTATGTTTTGATCACCCGTTTTACTGTGGCAGAGTGGATACCTAGGCCACCGAAAGCAGTGTTGTGAAAAATAAGAAGTAGGCAGGGGTGAAGTATTAGGCGCCCCCCACAGGGGGAAGCCTGTCCTTACAAGCTTGAGGTGCTACGGTGTTGTTACACAAGACGAACAGTGTAAGCAAGAGGATGAGGATGGGTACAGGGGCAAGAACACGAGCACTGTGTCGGATACACGTGGACCCCTCCAAGCATGGGAAAGTCCTGATTGAAGGGAGGGCAGGGTAAGGGGAAACGAAGCAGATAAGATGGTCAAAGCACGTTGCCGAACTCTGCCGAACTCACACCCATAAATCTGTATGACCAACAGAAAGAGAGAAAAGTGGGGACTGTATTTTGTAGATTACGAAGACCACCAAAGAGATTTAAGCAATGGAGTAAGGTGGCGAAGGGTTTGGGAGCCCGTGCTTTTTCTGTTATCTGGAGAATGACTCAAAAGAACCAAACAGAAACAGGGACATATCGACCCAGTTTCCACAGTAGTCACGCGAGAGAAGATAACAGTTTGATCCAGGAAGAGTGTTGGCCCAGAGGAAAGGACAGAGTGGAGAATGGCGTTGGTATTTTCAGGAGACAGAGGGCACCCCTGAGCGCTGGCTGGTGTGGGGGCTACAGGAAAGGAAATTAAGGGAGAGACGGAAGGAAACAGGCTGTTTGGGGATAGAAAGGGGGTGTGGGAGGGAGGGAGGGCCGGGAAGGAGAGAAAGAGGCAGAAGTGATTAAGAGGTGGCATGCCAGTCCCCTAGGTAAATGTGATTATTATGTATCAAAAATGTGAACCAATAAAAGTAATGAATATAGGATGAAATATAAATGTATCAAAAGAAAAACAGAGAGGGAGGAGTAAAGAGAAGACCTCCTGGGCTCAGGGACCAGTGGTGCTGCCAACAGAAGCGGGAAATGGGGACGGAAGAGTAGATCTAACAAGGAGAGGGCTGACTCGATGTCACATGATCCCCCGTGGACAGCTGTGCTGGAAGTGACCAGGAGACAGGGAGGAGTCCCATTCCCACAAGATAGTGCTGGCCTAAAGGAGGTGGTAATGGGTAAAATGCTCCCCAACCCAAACCCTGCCGAATTCATGTGTGAAAGTCCTAGCCTAATCCTCAGAATGCAGTCCCTCCTCCAGGACTAGCGTCCTCAGTAAAGAGGGCATAGGACACAGAAGCAGGCGTCAGCAGGTGAGGCCATGCTGAGGAAACGGTGTGAAGCTAGGGAAAAGAGATCTCTGCATGAAATCGTTGGTGCCGACCTCTTGATCCTGGGACCCCAGAAGTGTCAGAAAGGGAAGTTCTGATGCCTAAACAGGGCGTGTAGGGTGCTTTCTGTGGCAGCTCTAGCCAGCAGCCACAGGAGACAGCCCGAGAGGATACAGCCCACAGAGCGTGTGTTGTCTGGAGTTCCAAGCACAAGAAAAGATAAAAAGAGAAAGAATCAGGAGGCTGTAGCCAGGGGAGCCAGGGGAGCCAGGGGAGCCAGGGGACCCGATTGCGCAGACAGGGAGAGGAGCCAACGAGGCCGAGCTCAGCAGGGAGACCAGTGGGACAACACTTTAGATACAGTTGGCATGACACAGACTGTCTCAGTGGAGGTAATGCCTCAGAGGACCGTCACTGGAATCCAGATGCGTCAGGCCAGGAGACAGCAGAGTGCAGAGAACACAGGTGTGGCAGCCATGTTGAGGACAGCACTGAGAGGAATGAGTTGTAGTGATTAGTTAAGGGCGCTCTCTGGGCCATAGCATGGGAGACCTAGGCGTGTGTCCAGGCGGAGGCGATGGGAAGTGGAGATCTGGACAGAGGACATTGTAGGCCAAGAAGGGGACGGCCACACAGAAAGCCATGAGGGACCGGCAGTCGATGGGATGGCACGGGTGGAGGAGTGAAACTTAGCCAAGGACCAGAAGGCTAGGAAGGGGTAGAGGAAGATTCTGACCTCCGTCTGTGTTCCTTTTTGAGAAGGAGAGATAGCAAAGGCTCTGGCATGGCTGAGAGCGAGTGGTGAAATTCGAGATTCAGAAATGAGTCAGAATAGGCCCCATGAATGTCCCCAAGTACCCCATCCAGGGGCCACTTGTCTATGGAATTTGAGGGTGGCTCCCAGAGCTTAATACTATTTTGTTGCTACCTTCCTAGGTTTGACTTTATTTTTTTTCTTAACTTTGATGCTATCTTTTTCCATCTGAAAAATGAGAAGAATACAATTTGTATTGAGAGTGTCCATTTGACTGTGTCTTAGGTTGGTCCCTTCAGGCTGGTGGATGGGACGTAGCTGGAAAGTACCATCCGAGCCCCTTCTTGCTCCTCCCCAAATCTACCACCAATGTGTCCCTATAAGCAAGGCAGCAACCGCGTCCTGTAGTATTTCTGCAAGAACCCCGGCAGGGAACAGCATCCCCTTTAATTTCCCAACGGATGCATTCTATTTAAATCAACTCTGATGTGTGTTCACTTAGTCGACAAAGGGAAAGTACCAAAACAAAGAAAAAAAGAAAAAAAGAATGGGAAAGTCCATTTGGATGCTGATAAAATAATTGTTCATGCGAACCATTTGGGTAAGCAAACAAATCTTAAAAAGCAAACAACTTTGCACAAACGCATGAAGACTATGTGTAAACAATAACATAATGATAGAAATTAACTTTATACTGCAGTCTCATGCGTTATTTTGAAGTTTGTGAAATTTATGACACAGACTTCATGTTAGATTCTGAATTGGAAGAAATCAGCTTGCATTTCATTGTATTATACTATAATATGGAGCTTAGTAAGAGCCTGATACGCCGTAGGCAGAGCCTTTACCGCGGTAAGGATTACAGCCCTGCATTTCCAGCATAGGCACACAGTGTCATCGAAGATGATAATTTAAAGGCACTATTAGCAATTCAGAGTGCCTGCCTACTGTAGTTAATAAAGCAATGAGCAGAAATAAGCTTTATAGGTAATTTCCCAGCTAATGACAATTATTTCTATACCGTGTCCTGAGCTCATAGGGAGAGAATAACTTCTTGCATAAATGAGACCAGCGTTCAGACCATTCAGCTTGGTTACGCTGCCGCAACTCGCCCAATGCCAATGACCAGTAGTTTCTCTTAATAAATCAGTTCTTTGCCTGGCCACGCAGGCACCGAAGACAATAACAGTGTTTCCTACTGTCCACTTCCCAGGGGTATTTAGCAAGTTGGCCAACTACAATACAGAGTTCAAATCGTACTGGTAGGGGCTGGAGAGGTGCCCCGTGATTCGTCACATGTTGTGGTCCAGGGTTGCGTGCAAGTAGCGCAGGATTTATGACCCTCCGAAAGCCCAGTGACGCTGCTGAGAGTGATGGAGTGGCTTAGCAGAATCAGACAGATGGCCCGGCAGTAAATAATTACTTGATTGGAAGGCGCCCACGGCAGGATTGCTTGCTGCTTTCAATTCAACGAGGCTTCACCTGGGGCTCGGCGCATTGATTCATAGGAGCGTTTATGGCTTTGAGTTGATTGCCCAAGGAAAGGGCGGTAATTTAATAATTAATACAGAAAAAGGATGCTGCCCAGTGGGCGGGGCTGCGGCTGCCCAGCGGGTTTCCGGGCTCCGGGCTGCTGTCAAATCAACCACCCGCTCTCTCCTTCCGGTTCAAACAGATGGGCTTTGGGAGCCCCTGCCTATTTCTAAAAAGCATCAAAAAAAAAGAAGTCTGGAAGTAGAACAATTGATATCCTTTTGACAACTAAATTGAGCCACTCAGATTGGTGAGCATGCATTCGGTGTCTAAAGTACTTGGAACCGTGGCAATTGCTGTTTGAAGGAATTTGGGGGGGGGCGTTGCATGAAGATGCCGCTCAGGAGAATTATTTTTAGGGTTTGTATGACAAAATGATGAAAAACCCACTCAGCCACTGTGAGCCTGAAAGTTGAAAAAAATAATAATAATTTTTTTTTTTTTAGCCTACCAGAATGACCTCAGGGATCCTCTTAAAATCTTGAACCAAGAGTACAGGCAGATATTTAGGGTGCGTCCCTAAAGAGGGCACATGCCAAATGAGAAGCAGAGGACCCATACCCGGGTCACTAGCTCTGTGACCGTGGAAAAAGTCACTTGCACTTTCTAAGCCCGAGTTTGCTTTTCAGTAACATGCAGGGGGTAATGCCAGCTGTGCCTATACCCCAGTGTCACTGTGTGAAGAGGGCTCCAGGCACCCTGCATATTAAAAAATACAGTGGTGCGTGGCAACTTTGGGACACCCTGCACAGTTTTTCTCATACTTACTTCAAATATCATGACAAGTTAATCCCAAGCAAACAAATTTTCATGTCCGATTGCATTATAGATTTTTGGTATTCTTATATGCACAGCAACCTTACAGCCTGTAGATATATCCATCCTGCTTAGCCCTGCTCCCCGTTGGGACCAATGACAAACTTTTATAAGCCCTCTGGTCAGTATTCCTGTTGAAAGGACATCTTGAGAAAGTCCCCCCTTGGTTTCCTATGTAGAAAGAAGCTCACCGCCCTCCGGGTAGATAATTCCGAAAAGACCATCAAAACATCCCTGCCTTTGGCCTTGAAATATAAAGACAAGGCCATGCCTAGAAGGAGGCCTTAGGTCACCTACGGAGCGGGTGATTAAGAAGTAACTTGAAGAGTTCACAGAATCACTGTGCAAGTAGGAACCCAGCCCTGAGAGGGTCTGCCGAAATCCAGGATGGCAGAGCAAGCCAGCGGGGCCTGGAGGCCAGCCTCCACTGCTAGGTCCTGTGGGAACCTGCCGAGCTGCAGCATTCCGGCGACATTTGGCCTGGTCCCTCCGGCCTGGGATCTCGCACTGTTCCCAGCCCAGATGGGCCAGGGACATACCTTCCAGCAAGCTGTTGGCGTAGCTCCCAGCTGGCTCAGCCAGCTGACTCCGGGTACAAAAGAGGATTTATCTCTTTTCCTTCTTTGTCTGAACTAGAGGACAAAGAGGTTGGCAACTAGGGACAAATCCCAGCGTAGACTGGGGGCTGCCAGAAAGGAAAGAGAGGGGGAGCCCGCCTGGGGCAGCCCTTACGATGGTTCCCACACAAGCCCCTTCACAGGCCAGCAGAGAGGCTCCCCAGCTCCAAGCTGGCTTCTGCAGCACCCCAAGAGACAGGACGATAGCTAGGGTGCTGTCACACAGGGCAGTGACAGCCAAGTCTGCTTACTGTTTCTGCTGCCTCTTTACAGGCCGCCCTGTAACACAGCCCATGGGAGGAGCTAGTTCCCCAGCTGTTAACCCCCCCCCGTGCCTGCAAATGCAGGGTGTGTGTGAATATGTGTGTGTGTGGTACTAAGGACAGAACCCAGGACCTTTGCACTGAACTCCCTCCTCAGCCCCCAGGTAACAGTGTCATATAGGGATGTGACTCTCCTGTGTTTGTTTTTTCATTTGAGACAGGGTCTTGCTAAGTTGTTCGGGCAAAGCTTACTTGTGTGATCCTCCTGCCTCAGTCTCCCTGAGCGCTGGGATTCCGGGCTTGCGCCACCACAACTGGCTGCCTGCCGATGTTTAAAGTTGTCTCCTGATGAAGAGTTGGAGGTTAATAAAACAAGTATGAAATAGAAGTAATTAGCCACCAGAAGTTCTTCATGGGGGACAGCACAGGGGGTTGGGAGGGAGGCAGATGTCTTTGCATCTGCATGAGGTAATGTCAGACAAGTAATTTAGCCATGGTGAGCCTCAGTTTCTTTCCAAAGGGTGTGCAGCAGCAGTAACTGTTGAAGGGCTAGTAGCGTAGCTCGGCAGTTAGAGCGCTCGCCTCGCAAGTGCAAGGCCCTGAGTTCAATTCCCCAGCACCACATAAACTGGGTGTGGTGACACACACTTGTAATCCCAGCACTAGAGGCTGAGGCAGGAGGATTGCCCTGAGTCCAAGGCCAGCCTGGGCTCCATAGTGAGTTCAGGACCGGCTTGGACTACAGAGCGAGACCCTGTCTCAAAAAAAAAAAAAAAAAAATAGAAAGAAAAAAAAGAAGCAACTGTTAGAATAGCTCCTGATCCTCTCAGGGCACTCAGCTGGCTTTGCTTGAGTAAGTCTGCTTCTGGACACTGCGTGCACGTACTGCTTGTGGAATATAGTCATTTCTCTATTCTTTAGGGAGCCACAAAGCACTATTTAAAAAAAACAACATTATTTATTCTTTTTTTCAAAGCTAGGAGGGTAGGAAAAGGAATTGTTTCATCCCAATTCACAGGTGGCAAATCTGAGACACGGAGAAAGCAAGTGACTTCCCAGTGTCACGTAAAGCCACAGTGGTCCTGACCCTACTGCAAAGAGCTTGTCTTGGTCTTCGGGCGTCGGGGTGGCAACTCCTGTCTGGGCTTTTGTGCCTCCAGGGTGATCGCTCCAATTCTCCATAGCTCCTGATTTTGAGAATCT